>JANHGN010021886.1:0-15182 GCA_024605025.1 Megaceryle maxima | reverse complement strand
TCATTATGTGCTGTTGGTGTAGTGGGGGGGTTGGGAGGTGTGGGGGTGGGGGGGGGGGGGGGGGGGGGGGGGGGAATATTTGATAGTGAAGGGACAAAAATTGATTTTTCAGAAGTCTGTTATAAATAATTTTTTGGGGACATGATTGACAGAGTCTGCATCACCTTATAGAAGAACAGCAGCATAAAGGTTTTCCCATTTCTTGATCTACAGTGGAAAATTACTCCAAATCTATTTTCTGCTGTAAAAAGGCAAAATAAGGAGAAGAAAACTGTGTTTTGTTTTCAGATCCAGAGATTCAAACTGGTTAAATAAGAACTTCAAATGCACAAAGACGTCATCCTTCAACAAGAAGACATAATGACACAGTAGTGTGGGCTGAAGGCAGCATCCCACTCAACGAATGACGTGACTGAGCTATCTTACGTGGCAGATGCTTTCCAAGGATATCTATCAGCCCTACTTCTCTGCCTGGTAAGATCTTGAAGTCTTTTTCTGCTCCCTTTTTTCCAGTGCTATCAGTTCTTCTCCCCAGTGACTGGGACACTGGTGTAAAAGAGAATTGATGACACCCTTGGATCAGTAAAGGATCAGATCTTTATGGTTATTCCCATTCTTTTCTGTGTCCAAACCACAAAAATCCTGTACTGGCCCATGTGTCATGGAAAATAAAATTAAATGATAAATGCATGTGCTTTTTGCTCTGGCGAGCCTCTCTGCAGTTTGGACTCAACACCAGACTGGGGGCACACCAACTGCTGATGGAAGAGCTGATAACACTTTGGATGTGGGTCTGCTTTCAACTGGCTTAAGACATGTCTTGATCCTTCACTAGCTTTCCAAAATCACTCTCTGCTGGCAAGAAAAAGGAGTCTCAGACAGAAACCCCTTCACTACCAACAACTGCGCTTAGATGAGACAACTCCCACCTTGGGTGACCCTCAGCCACATATCCTGTCTCCCTTTAAAAACAAATTGAAGCCTACAAGGGAGGAGGAACACATCAAGGACAGGAAGCAGCAGAAAATTATCCCACTTCTCCCAATTTTCCATTAATTATTATATCCTTTGGATGATCTGGAAATACAACCCCAAAGTCTCTTAATAGCTTTTATTTATTGCAGTAGATAGCTGTGAATCAGTGCCCTTATTGTTCTGGGTGCTACATAATAAGCATATATAAATGAGTTTATATGATCAGCTAATAAAAAGATAGCCCCTGCCATGAAGAAATGAACCTCTAAGACCTACTTTAATTATAGGCATAATTACTACGGTTGGATATCCTTTAATGCGAAATGCAGGCTGCAGAGAGACTAGGAAAGTATTCAGACTGGTTTATTAGCCATTTGTTTTGCTTTTCAGGCATTATCTGCATGGATAGAAATACTCCTCTAGAGGAATAACCATATCCACATGAAAAGTGGCACCACTTCATCTCTGTGTAGTGACAATGATGTTTTCAGTGTAGTGGACCTCAAGTAACCCTGTTGCTATGGGATTTTGAAAACCCATCAAGATGCATCAAATGTGTCCCTTTACATTAGGAAACACATGGCAAAGCTCATCCACAGTGCACAGTCTACACATCAAAGTTCATTTTGATAGAGCCAGGATGTTAATTTAAAGCAGAAAAAACATTCTTAATTAACACGCTTTGTGGACATTGTAGTTCCACAGTAAACAAGTCATACAACAAATGAGTCTCTGAAATGGATTTAAATTCACTTGAAACAAGGCTGTCTTGTTCTAGAATATACATATTCAGAGGAGAACTTGATAAAGATGAATCAATGTGCGATTTGCTTCCCAGAGAAAGAAGCTATTACCAAAGGGAGGGGTATTTAGAGGATGAGGAATGCTTCAGACCTGCTGCATTTGGGTTGAAAGTCCTCTATTTTTTTTTCTCTTTTAGAGTATTTTTTTCTTCTCCAAACTGAAAATAATTGTCTGTGATATCCAAATTAGTCTGTGCAATTTTTATCAAGAACATTTGTAATTTAAATTGCATCTACAAAAGGAGAGTGATAAAAAAAAAAAAAATGTTCATTTCATGCTCATTATGTATCTCAGCGAGACTGATGACATTTTAATATTAACATTGTTATGGGTTCCATATAAAAAATTAAGTCTACTTAATATTCCAGACACTGCTGATTGGAATGTAGTTATTCTTGACAATGGAAAATCAATTGGTATTCTAATTAAAAAGAATAGCAGAGAAATAAACAAAAAATTAAAAAAATAAATATATTCCATATATTAGATGGAAGCCTGTGTTTGCTCCTTCTGAAGTGTATTCTCTTCTTTTTTGTTTTTTTTTCCCCAGTTGCCTAGTTTGGACTTTAGCCTTGAACTGGGGGAGCAAAGGTGCCTCAAAAGATGAAAAACAAGCACAAAACACTGCCATTAAAGACCATATATTGACAATTTCAATATTGGGGTGCAAGTGGAAATGAGAAATTACCTCTCTCTTGCAGACATAAAATCATAGAATCATTTTGGTTGGAAAAGACCTTTAAGATCATCAAGTCCAGCCATTAACCCAGCACTGCCAGGTAACCACTAAACCATGGCCCTCAGCATCACATCTCCATGGCTTTTAAATACTTATGGGGATGGTGACAGCTTTTATACAGAGGTAAGCCGAGCACCTTCTTGCAGTTAAGTCAAACAGAATTCCCTTTTCTCATCTTCAGTTAAAAACATGTTTCCCGTTTGCATCCATTTAGATAGGAACAAAATGAAGAGGAAAAAAAAAATGGGGGAAAAAAAGGAAAATAGAGCAGAAGGAAGAAAAATTGTGTAAAAGCCCTTCCTCCATAAGGATCTGCTTCTACCATTCCAGGCCAGTACACAGTGTGTTTATACATACTGAGCTTAAAGCAGGTTGGAGAATGTTGATGCAAGTTGAGAGGAGACCACAAAAATGATCAGAGGTCTGGTACGCCTCTTCTGGGAGGCCAGACTGAGAGAGTTGGGGGTATTCAGCCTGGAGAAGAGAAGGCTCCAGGGAGACCTTCTTGTGGCCTTTCAGACTTCAAGGAGCCTGTCAGAAAGATGAGGACAGACTTTTTAGCAAGGCCTGTTGGGACAGGAGAAGGGGTGATGGTTTTAAACTAAAAGAGAAAGATTTAGACAGGACAGAGAGAATGAGAGTTGTGAGACATTGGACCAGTTTGCCCAGAGAGGTGGCAAATGCCCCATCCCCAGAAACATTTGAACTCAGGTTGGCTGGGGCTCTGACCAAACAGATCTAATTGAAAATGTCACTTCTCAGTGAAGGGGGAGTTAGACTAGATGACCTTTAAAGATCCCTTCCAACCCAAACTGTTGTATGAGTCTAGAAGAAACCATCATTCACTGACTATAGCTACCTGCTTGGTGGTGCAAAGTGAAATGAGAAGCAGTCACAGCCACAAGTGCCAACAAGGAAAATTCTGGGGAAGTGGGGAAAAAGTCAACATAAGGGTAGGCAAACACTGAAGAAAGTGTCCAGACAGGTCATGAAAACTCTATACCTGTAGAACATTTAAATCTTGACTGCACTCCTGAGCAACCTTTGAAGCTGAAACTATCTTCAACATCAGCCGTGCTTCGAGCAGGTTGTTGGAGCAGGCCTTCAGTGTTCCCTTCCAGCCTCAGATAACCTGTTGTTCTGTGATCATTCTCATTCCATCTGTTCTCCAGCCCATACAGGTCAAAGTACTCCATGCCAGAACATTGCATCATCCCTTCCAGACTTCACTGCAACAGTGAGGAAGTGAAAAAAAAAAAAAAAAAAAAAAACCCAAAACAAAACAACAACAACAACAACAACAACACCAAACAAACAAAAAAACCCAAAACAAAACAAAACAAAAAAACAAGGAGGATGAAAGGAATCAAAGACAGAAAGAGTAAAACCAGCTCTGGAATGTCACAACTGCAGTACAAACTCTGAGTCTTTCAGTGTAGGACCCTGAGCAATTTAAGACAGTTTAAACAAGTAGTGATAGTAAGAAAGGGACATCTTCTACTTTGCTGCTTTTACTCATGTTTTCCTAGGAGATCAAGACTAATGCATGTAGTGGAATAGATGGGAGGGAGAGGGGAGGAAGAATGAAAGAAAAATAAGACTGTCAGAGGAGCATCAGGCTGGAAAAGTGTTATTAGCAAATTCACCTAAAAATCAGACCTGGGATTGAATTTACTTATTTTTTTCATTAATCATGATGATGTTTAAAAAAAAGCAGGAGAATCTTCAGTTCAGTACGCAAATTTGCAAGGCATTTTCCTATCAAGAAAGATCAAGCTATCACAAAGAAAGAAACAAGTGACCTTGAAGGTAAAAGTAATCAAAGTGAGATGAAATTTAACAACATGAGCTAGCTGCAAGGACCAGAAGCAAGTACATGTGCTCTATGGAAGGAGTTATTCAGCTGGAAGTGATGGAGAAGAAAGTTCTGAGGATGATAGTCAAACTCAGTGGGGTGAGATCTCTCTCATTTAACAGTTACTGTCCTCAAAACAGGTGACAACAAGCTTATCACCCCAAAATCCCATTTTAGTCAATAGAGATTGACTTCCTGTATTGACAGTCAATAACATGAATCATCTAACCAAATACTGATGTCTTCTCCTAGTTGAGAAGAATCAATAGAAACTTAAACAGCACTGACTTTATTGACTTACTTTGTGTTGAGTCAAAGGAGTCTGGAGTAACTTGTGCTGAGATAGATGCTTCCATTCTAGTTACTCACAGTTAACCATATTCATATGATAAATACAGCCCTGGGAAGTAGTCATTGATATTTTGGAAGGAAAGTACCACTTTACATGGAACATGATGTGCAGCTCAAATCACCTGTGTTCACAAAGAACAAATTCCACCATGACCTCATGAGACTATGATTCCATGACTCTATGAGACAAAGACTACAAGGGTTTTCAGGGGAAGGTAAACTTCTCTGAGCTGATAACATGACTATATGAGCTACATTCATGCAGCTGAACAAAGCAATGGCTTAGCATGAATTAACTCCAGTCTGTAAGTACACTTGGGATGCAAATGCCAAGGAACAAGAACTATTTGAACTAAAGGACATTACTGGTAAAAGAATAAATAGGTCTAGATTAGCTATGCATAAATGCAGGAGAGAACTTAGAAGGAGGCTGCAGCTGATTAGAACAGCCTTCCATTGGAGAAACAGAGGCAAACACTGTTTTTGTCATAGAGGAAGAATTTGGAGGCATGGTGACTGTTGCCAGCAGGGCACCAAATGCAGTGCACCAGTGTTATTTCTAGGTCTTCATATGCTTTCACGGGACACCTTTCATGTGTGAAAGACCATCCACCTTTAATGTTAGGCAGATGAATGTGCTCCAGAGGTCAGTCCAGCAATTCTTCTTGGATTTACAGTGAAGTGCAGCAAAATTCAAATACTAGCAAAATGTAATAGCCACAGACTGAATTTAGCAGCTATCTCAGGTCTGAAATATGTAATGTGGTGGCAGAACTATAATGCAATCCTGTAATACCTGCAGTCGTTCAGGGCTCCAATGTTGTATTCAGCTGGGAAAAAATGCCATTCCATCACCGAAATCTGCAGTACTGCAGTGTCAGACCTCTGTCATGGAAATGTTCCTCCATGAAATTCCCCTTTTCCAGTAAGGCCTTATCTTTTCTGGAAGAACAAACTGCAGGTTCCCCCCCCGCCTCCAGTTACTCTCCACAATCCCATCAGACCACACCCTAGGGAGGCAGTACGGATGGGTCACTCTTCTAAGACATTACCTAAATATTCCCAAACTATCTTTTTTGCATCTCACACTTCTGTTTAACAGTGGTTTCTTGAGCTTTCTGCAGCCCAATCTAGTGAAGGAGAAAAATACCTAAACAAATACAGATTTAACCATCTTGCTCATCTGGCTTTATTATTATGCTGAATTGCCTCTAAGTTCTTTGCCCAGCCTTCAGCTTGGCTGCCATGCAAGGTGCCAGAACAGTTGAAAGCCATGATATCTTTCGAGCTGATAGAAGGATAAATCCCCTCTGACACAATCAATGTCTCTTGCTAATTATTTCTGGCTCATCCTGACCAGCAATTAGTTTTTATAGCCTAGCTAAGTTAGCTCTGATGATGTGATATCACTATCAATCACATTAATGACCCATCTGCTAGGAAGCCAAGGCAAGCTATTACCAAGACCAACTTCAGCCCGTAAGAAGTCTGTGTGGCTATCAACACATGGCTGGACAGTTATTAGTAAGTTAGAGAGCAGCTGATTCATGTCTGAGTGATGTTTTTAACCTAGAATAAGTTTACAACCACCCTGTCCAAATGTAGGCTCTTACCACCATCATTTATTCTAGTCCTGCTGAAATCAGTAATGAGAAACTGGGGACTTCCAGATGGCAAGTCACGCCACTGATGGGCTGAATTGTCCCTGGAAGGCACTTATCATTCATTGATGGAAGCTGAATAGCCCTGTAATGTAGGTATTTCATTTCAATGCTTAAAATCAGGTGGGTTGAATCTGGGCCTCTGTCCATCCAGAACATGAGAAGAGCAAAATTCAGCAACATCACACTATTGTAAAAGTATGTTTGGTTTAAATATTTTTCTGGACCCTATCACTGGAATGTTTATTAGAATATTTATCCTCACGACTGCACTCAAGAGTAATACAAGTAGTATTATTAGTCTGGGTTGAAGCACCAAAATTCTGTTTTGTGGGAAATATCAATGTTTTGAAAACAGGTTTTCTAAAGTTAAGAGAGAAATAGATATTAAAGTACAATTCTACAGAACAGGGTTTCTGAGGAAGATTGTCTTTCTGAAAAATTTATCAGAATTCTGAGACTTCCACTTCAAGTTCTGCTTATTGCTGGTATATGATGTGCATCTTATTTCATGGTGTCGTGGTAGCACTAATTAGTGTGCTGTCTAGATTTTTAATGAGATTATTCATACTCAAGTCTCGAAACTTTTAAAAAGCTTGCATAATTATCCTATTTTAAAGACAAGGAAAATGAGGAAGAGATAAATAATTTGGCAACTAAGACCTTAGTGATAAATTCTCAGCAAATTTTCCCCTCTTCTTCTAAAGCATCTATGCCTCTTTTTGATTTAATTGTTATCTCTTTTTCTTCCTAGGCCACATTTTCCCCTGGCTAATGGGATGATGGTCCCTCTATTAATGGATACAACAAAAACCGCTGTGGAAATCACTGCAGCATGTTTGATTGGCATCAGAAGCTTAAACAAAAACTCATCTGGGCTTTAAAATACC
The DNA here is from genome assembly GCA_024605025.1 of Megaceryle maxima. Lineage (NCBI taxonomy): Eukaryota > Metazoa > Chordata > Aves > Coraciiformes > Cerylidae > Megaceryle > Megaceryle maxima. The sequence goes on along the minus strand of JANHGN010021886.1, from coordinate 7,907 downwards.
CTGAGAGGACAGACACAAGTACTGCAGATGAGCTTAAAAAATATCTAATCACCCTGTAAGAGGCTCCAGGTTTGTGGTATGATGCAGGAAGTAAGTACAGGTACATAGAGAAAAATTTATCATGAGGTCTTTCATCCTTCAGCTGCGTTCCTTTCACGTTCCTCTAAATTACTGTGTTAGACAGAGGATTCTGGACTCGAGGGATTGCATGCTCCAAAGAATTAACATTTAAAAAATTGCTTGAAATTAAAAGGATCAGAGAATTAGAGGACCCGTCCCAAACAGACACTGATCAAAGCACCACAGAGTGAAGAGTACACGGTTATTACAAGAAAAGCTATCAGGAGGGGAGGTGGATTAGAGGTGTTTCAGGTGGAAGGCAGCAGTGTTAGGAGTTAATGAATTCCCTGGGGAAAAAAACAAAACAAAACAAAAAAAACCAAACACCAAGCACAAGCCACTCTTACACAGCTTTATCGATTTTTCACCACACTAACTTCACATTAAGCAAGAGCAGGTCACAGATGAGTCAGGGCAAATGAAATCGTAACTGTAGTCAGTGTAGGAGAGTGGACTTTTTGCCATTGCAGTGCAGCTGAGTCTCTGATACCAAGGCAGAAGCAAATGCTTCAGTTTTGCTTTTCTTTTCTGGAGCAGCTTTATTCAGCCTCATTTCTCAAGACACCGTTTTTTAAAGGGAGAGATACTTTCATTTGCCACATGATCTGGATCCAGCATATGGGAGAGCTGTGAGGTTCCTCTCCCACCATAAGGGGGATAAAACAGAGCAGGAGGAACACACAAAATGGAGACCACTCTTGTCCCTTGCTCTGTTTCCTGCAGCTTGGCAGGGTACAGATGCCCTTGCTGGATGGCTGATGTGGGGTCAAAAAAGGGTTAAACAGTAGGAATATATCCTTAATAGTAAATTAAACAGTCCTGTGAATAGTCCCAGACACTGGCTTCAAAGGCATAGTGCTGTTTCCATGCCAAAATCTTATTCCCTTGTGCACTTCTCAGTCATGGCCCAGGAGTTACTACAGGTCATCCTCAGCAAGCACTACTGATAAGAACACCTTATTTTCATAGAATTATAGAATGATCTGAATTGGAAGGAACCTTAATGATCATCTCATTCCTAGCCTCTGCCATGGGCAAGGATACCTCCTGCTAGAGCAGGCTGCTCAAAGCCCCACCCAACCTGGCCTTTAACACTTCCAGGGATGGACCATGCACAAATTCTCTGGGTAACAATTTCCAGTGTCTCACCACCCTCACAGTGAATAATTGTTTCGTTATATCTAAAGGAAAGTAGAAGAGCTAAATAATAGGAAATAATGTTGCTATGTGACAGTTGACTGTGTTCAAGAGAATTCATCTTACACAATTTTAATTTTCTAAGACAGATTAGGTCCCTCACCTTCCTGAGACTGAGAACTGTCTGATCTCTCTGCCTTCCCTGCTTCTCACTTGTGCTCCATAGTGTAATGGTGCTTGTGCTCTCCCTCTTGGCTTTCAGCAAAAATACTTTATGGAGTTTTCTGTAAGAATCTTCCTGCCCTAAACTCCATAGACCCAAAAGGGAGCAGGAACTTCAGATGGGCTCACTTGCTTGGGGCCAGAAACCTGCATTTCAGGCAACCCAATTTATGAATCTGTAATGAATCACTACTGTTGGATGGTGAGATGCACTCCCTCTTCTTCCTGAACACACAGAGAAAAAAATTACAAAGGCTGTCCCAATGCAGTTCACTTTTATCAACACTGTAATTTGCCAGAGTTTTATAGCCAGAAGAATGGCTAAAATGTAAATTGTACATGATAATTTGTACGCATATATGTGTGCACATCCATATGTAATGTGTGAAAGGGAGTGCACAGTGATGTGGGGAGTACCAGCATATTACCATTCATATACTGGGTGGCTGCGCAATAAACTTAACAACATCTGAAAGTTTTAGTGGAGTAGAGTCTATTGAGCAGAAAGAAAATCCATTCGCTCCTCTTGAGATTTTTATAGCAAAGGTGATGAGGAGCCCAATTCAAGTAACATTTCAAGGTTCTGCCGGCACATCTCATCTCTTTCTAGGTATTTTAAAACACACTTGTCATCTTGGTATCTGAACTGAGTATCTCAAGCTGGCTTCAAAGCCCAAACCGAGAATTAATTCAAAGCTTTAATGCATTTTTCAGTACTCTACAACATTAAAATGGACTTGAAACATTTTTCTGAGCTAACGCAATTGCTGCGTGCTTTGATCAGAGAAGCATTTGCTCTTCATTGCAAGACACTTAACTTACTGAACATGCATTGCCTTTAACTGAAAGTCATTCTGGTTTGTGTTATTTTCTATACAGAATCACTGATGAGCCAGGAATCTTCATACTGATGAAAAGAAACTTCTCATTCAGATGGGTTTGGTTCTCATTTCTATAGAGTTACTTGTTGTTTGCCCCATGTGAGGTGAGAGAAAATCTCTCTCCTGAATAGTAGGAACAAAGAACTACAAGGGAGCACACATCATTAAGACTAATTCACTTCAAAGAGTGCAGGCAACATTGTAATAGCAGATGGTTATTCCAGAAAAGGCTACACACTTTCAATTCCACAAACCCCAAGATTTTTTTTTTTTTTTTTTTTTTTTTTTTTTTACAACACTGTTTCTAGAGAGTCCCTGGTTAGTCCTTGGTTAGCCCAGCTGGAGACCAAAGATCCTTTCAGTTTTTCTGGTTTGTAATGAAATTATACTTTGGAGGTACGTTTTATTTCCAGTAGCAAAGACTCTCTTCTGGTAAAGCAGTATTCCACATCCAGGTGGGAAATGTTTGTGGTTTTGAGATGAAAGTTTTCTGCTGCAGTTTCCATTGCCAAGAGATGTACAGAGGTGAAAGGAAGAGAAAAAAATATTTAGATCATCTGAATGTTTGTAACAGGGAATGAAAGGCTGAAATTGGACAAAGACGTCTGACTGCTTAGGTTCTCTCCTTAGGTCTCTTTCACTCTCCAGAGTGCTCTAAAGTGGAAAAGGTTTTTCTTGGTAACCTGGAGTTTTTCAGCCATGAACCCTGAACCTCAACCTATATCTGAGTGACTTCCATGTAACATCAATGGCAAACTGCTCAGCAGGTTTTATGTACTCTCTGAGACACCTCCTTTCCTAAAGTGTGAAGTCAGTTTGTGATAGGATGACTTTGTTTTCATTATGTTAGGCTACCTTCACTTCCATTACAGATCAAGATGAGCTTGAGTGTGAGTTTGAGTGTACATCCACAGCTTTTGAGTTCACACAAGATCTTGGACCTGAAGAGATACAATAACAATATGTCACCTGGAGATTGTAAAATCATAGAATGGTTTGGGTTGGAAGGGACCTTAAAGATCATCTTGTTCCAATACCTTCCACTAGATCAGGCTGCTCAAAGGCTCATTGAACCTGGCCTTGATGATAAAAACTGTGGTCAAAGATAGATGCAATTACTTCAGAAGTTGTTATGCAAGCATGGTCTATTGTTTTTAGGTCTGAAACTGCCATCTTCATTAAGTGTTCTACTGGAGCATGCAGATAGACATACACATTGTCACTGTCCCTGCCATAGTTGTCACTGTATTATGCTTAGTGAGGTTTTGTTATATGTATATTATATGTTATGCTGTATTATGTATAAATACCAAGAGTCATGTCCTAGAATGGCATAACCCTTTCCATTATCTCTCTACAGAGAAAGCCTAGACAAATAGCTGAGATGCCTCCACTGCAGACATAATCCAAACTAATCCTCAGATTAGACTGGACTTGATGATTTTAAAGGTCTCTTCTGACCAAAAAAGTTCTGATTCTCTGATTCTATGATTAGGTGGCATGACTCTCACCTTTAGTAGTGTTTAGGATTACACAGGATATCTCTACAAGAGCAAGGAAGAGATCCCAGATTTCCCAGCATACAAAGACCTGGGCCATGTTTCCATTACTGAAGATAGTTTCCTTGGAGGTGCATAATTAGTGAAAAGCAACAGCACACACCACTGAAAATCAGAGTTAGCTGAAAAGGGGATAATGTGAAGGGTGGTACTGAACTCAGCTGTAAGAGACTGAGATGCATCTCTTTAATTCTGTCTTTCTTCCACGAACAGCACAATTAACAGCAGCCAATGAGGCTTGGAGGCATTTCTGCAGTCTCTGTGTGATCTGAATCTGCAAATATATGCTATCATTTCAGTAGATCATGATTTTGCCAATAAAAAGGACCACTGGAAAGAAAAAAGTGTCCCTGTATTGCCAAGCTGATCAAATCATACTTATGGATCCTGTTTCAGGAGGGACCTTGAGCACTCAATGCCTAGAACAAATGGACTGATAATCACTCCACCATTTTTTTTTTCTCTTCTTTTCCTGCGAATAGGAAATCTGCTTTTAAGTCAGCCCTTGGCTGGGTTTCAGGCCTGGAGAATGGCTGCAGGAGTTTTTTTCTGGAAACTTACTGCCTTTCTCCTACTTCAGACTCTCTTTCTATAACTCTAGTGATTTCTGGACTTGCTGAGTTAATTGGTGTGTGTAATTGGACATTCTAGTAGAATGCGGCAAACCCAGTGAGAAGCAGGCAATGCTTAAAAGTTCAAAGCTTACCTTTAATTCAACCTGCTTTCTGACTTATTCAGCCTTGTTTTACTCTATCAGTCACTGAACAGAAGGGTAAGGCTCTTTATTCCAACCTCATACTTACCTAGCCCCCTGGCAGCTCCAACCCCCTCCTTTTAATTATCACTCCAAAAGCATAGAGCCCACGGTTACATGAGTCACAAATTATATCTCCTGGCAGCGCATAATGCTCCTTTTCACACCTACAGAGGATGAGTCATTAAAAAAATTGAGGGAAAAAAAAAAAAAAAAAAAGGAAATTCAATGTTCACCATCAATAGAAGCAGAAGGAAAAACATCAAAGAAGAAATTACCGATGAACATATCAGCCCAAGTACAGACAGATCCCTTTGAAATGGACAAAACATGGAGTTTGTCTTCAGGTAAGTTTTGTCTCATGAAGTGCTGTAGTAATTGAGTAACAGAGCTATTGAAGTTCCCACTACAACTCTGAACAGCTGTTCTTTAGTTGAAAACAGCAGGAAAATTTGACTTTGCAACAAAGGGAGGGGAGATACAGCACGTGCAGAAGAGCTGAAGTATCCTCCTATGTAAACTAGGAATTGTTTCCCAGTGCTTGAGAAGATTAACCAGGGAAGGGAGAGACACAGCACAAGAAGCATTGAAGGCTGGGACTGAATGCAAGGACAAAATTTACTGCTTGAACCTGGATCTCAAACAGAAGCTGAAGATCTGTGGCATGTCCACTACATGTAGGCATAGGGTTGGTAGGAGGAGACCTCTGGCCCAATCTCCTTCTCCAAGCAGGGCTGACTTTAAAGGAAAACCAGGTTGTTCAAGGCCTTACCCATCTTGACGTGGGTCAGTCATTCTCTACACATAGGAGACAACTGGACAATCTAACAGGCTCTCAAAAGGATGGGGATAAACACACTACCAGAATGTTTCCCTGAGGACACAATCCTCTGTCATGTCATTGATAGAGGGTTATTTGTCCCCAAAGGACCAAGTGGGAAATTTTACATCCATGTTTTGTTGTTGTTGTTTGTGGTTTTTGCTTTTTTCTTCCAAATGGCACAACTCTAGTTCATCAAAAAGGGAGATATTTCCAGGAACATACACAAAGAAGGAAGATTTCCCTCTATCTAGGATGTTAACAGATGAGCTACTGCCTGATTTGCTATTTGGTGGTGATTAATAAAATCTCAGGAGTGATACTTCTAGTGAAGATAAATTTTAGGTAAGCAAGTAAACAAACATTAGAGGAAAAGACTGCAAAGGAGACAGAGGGATCCATCAACATCTGCCAGCTCAGAAAAATAACTCTGCTGAACCAGAATGTGCTGAGGAAGCTGTATGGAAAGTCAATCCTCTTAAAGCACAAAATGCGGCATGTTTCTACATCCTGAAAATTTAGAGTGATTGCAAAAAAGCAGAATACATACAGTTGTTCTCTGTCAGTTTGCAAACAGGTCTCTTTTGCCTTAACTGTCTCCAGGGTGCTTTCTGGCTTTATGTCCTTCTAGCACTCTGCTTGTTCTCCACATCAGCCCTCTCCTTTGGCAAAGTTTGAGATACTGACACCCGAGCGCTTTTCAAAATTCAGAAAATATTCTTTTTTTCCTTCTCCTCCTCCCTTTGTGGGCCAAGCTGAGGATGTCTCTCCCCCTTTTGCTCCTCTAGGAGACAGGAAACAAATATAAAAAGGTTTTTGATCCCTGTTCTTTCCATAACTTATAAATACACTAGCTCAGGGCTATAAAGGTCTTTATTTTAAAAATCCTTTATTTTCATAGAATCATAGAATGTTAGGGGTTGGAAGGGACCTCTAGAGATCATCAAGTCCAACCCTCCTGCCAAAGCAGGATCACCTAAGGCATGTCACACAGGAACACATCCAGATGAGTTTTGAAAGTCTCTAGAGGTGGCTTCAGAACCTCTCTGGGCAGCCTCTTCCAGTGCTCTGTCACCTTCACAGGAAAGTTCCTCCTCATGCTGAGGTGGAACCTTCTATGCTCAAGTTTATACCCATTGTTCCTTGACCTATTGCTGGGCACTACAGGAAAGAGATTATCCCCTTCCATTTGACACCCACCCTTCAGATATTTACAGACATTAATAAGGTCCCCTTTCAGTCTTCTCCTGTCAAGACTAAATAGCCCCAGTTCTCTCAGTCTTTCTTCACTGGGGAGATGCTTAAGTCCCTTAATCATCCTCATAGCTTTCCATTGTGCTCTTTCCAGTAGATCCCCACCTTTCTTAAACTGAGGATCCCAAAACTGGACACAGTATTCCAGGTGTGGTCTAACTAGGGCAGAGTAGAGGGGGAGGAGAACCTACCTACACCTGCTGGACATTTTCTTAATGCACCCCGGGATGCCATTGGCCTTTCTGGCCACAAGGGTACATTGCTGTCCCATGGATAACTTGCTGTCCACTAGGATAGCAAGTTTCATGTTTCTCTTTTGGTTTCTTCATAGTGTTTGTATGAATTTCACATGGCTTTGAGTTTAAAATCAAAATAACCCTATTTTCCAGTTGGCAGGGCCATAATTTTTCATTAAGTAATTTCTAAGGAAGTCAGTGCAGAAGATACTTAGATTTTAAACTGATATTGGGAAAGCAGGGGCCTGAAATAAGGCAAAAGACAGAACTAGGTGCTTCAAAGTAGGTTGGAGAGAAGTTAGCATGTTGAACAGATGTAGCTCAGCCCAAATGTTCGTGCACCCCTGTCGCAGGTGCAGCCACCCCCAACAGACAAAACTCAAAGTAAACAGAGTGTGCTAGAGGAATTTGCCACCTCATCCAGAGCAGTTTGATGCCTTCCTCGGTCATTAAGCTGCACCTCCCAGTGCTTAACTGGAGCCTCGGGGTCTGGACCCCTCAGAAAACACGCTCGGGGGTCTGGGCTGGTCTGTGGTTTGTCGGGGCTGGTCCCCTCAACCAGTCAGCGACCACAGCGCAGCCTCCATTAGGGTATAAGTGGGGTCCAGCCTAAGACCCAGAGGAGTTGGCTCTTTGCAAAGCAGCGGGTCTGGCAGTCGCGTCGCGTCGCTTCGCGTCCCGTCCCGCCTCCCCCACCCCTTGGACACGGATTGAGAGAGTCTCCATGTATCGAGGGAGCCTCGCCCCCCCTCGCCCCCCACACTCTGATGTGGGAGGTTTCCACTTAAGGAGTGAGCGTGTGCTCGTTTTCGTTCGTCTTTCCTTAAGGTTTGGGAATTAGTTGTGTAGTAGTTGATTCCCCACAGGCACCCGGACTTGTATTTGGTCCGAAGGAGCTCTGGGCAGCGTGGGTTGCAATACGGC
>JANHGN010021885.1:122246-133541 GCA_024605025.1 Megaceryle maxima | reverse complement strand
CCCCCCAAAAAAAACCCCAAAACCAAAAACAAACCCAAACAAAAAAAACCCCACAAACTGAAATATTTTCTTCTAAAACTGTTTGTGGGCTTCCAGAAGTACGGAGACAAGTTAGCAGGCTCCTATTTGGATGCAGTCACAATCTTCAAGAGCGTCTTCCTTTTTGTGCTGTAATCTTTTCGTTTAACTTAGTGAAATCTTTGCTTTCAGGTGCTCCACTGTAGCTCATCAAGACCTAAGACAAATGGAAATAATACTTGATTTAAATATCTCACTTTCACCCCCAGAAAGGAATTCTACCGCTTGTCCTTCCAACATAACAGCTCAGGTCTTATAAAAGCCCTGAAATTGCCAGCATAGCTGTTCTTTGGCATGTACTTTGCAGGACACTAACACCCTGTCTGTATGACCCATCAGATACCAGCTTGCCAAGTCAATAACTACTATTTTAGGAGTGTCACTGACTTCCTCAACTTTCTCTGCCCTGCTGTTGTACTTTGTACTTCTGTAACAGTCACAAAACCAGCAGATACTTTGTATTCTGGGGAGTGCATGCTGCATGTGACTGTTTCACTAGTCATGTATTCATAGGATGTGCAAAGATAGGCTTTTTTTTTTTTTCTTTTGAGAATTGCTTCTGTCTTATGCCACTTGCAGTAAACTCACACTGCTGTGGCATCTTAGAACTACCAAAAAAGCTTCACATCAACCATAGGTCTTCCCCATATACTGCTTCTCCAAGCTTGATCTACAGTCCTGTTATTACTCATAATATGAACAGCCGTGAATGGTGCTGTGTCTTTATCAGCTAGCTACCAGAAGATTTTGTTGGCTGGGTGCTGAGGATTCTGCCTTACATGCAATACCCAATCACTTTTTGGTAATGGGTAGTTGTAAATAGTACTCATCTGTGACCTGAGGGTTTGATTCTCTCTGTTCCAGTGAGGTGTGCATGGAGCTCAGTTTATATAATTTCCCTTAGTTGTTAAGAGACAGCACAGCTCAATTTAAAAATTAGTCTGACTTTGCAGTGGAGCATGCCATTGCAAAATAAAATTGCCTTGGAAAAGTAATGTCCTCTTCCCTAAATATGGTTCCATCTATTTTGGGCTGGCACTAATAGTGTCCCAAGTCTGAGACAATGTTTAAAGACTTTGCACTGCAGTAAACATTAATTCCAGTTTCTTCAGATACTGTTTTGCTTGCAGCTCAGTCATATTTTGTGCTTGAGCTGTGAAACCTTTTTCCAGTAACACACATTATTTCCTAGGCAGTTCATAGGAACTGGGGTTCTGAGAAGCCAAAAAACTGGCATCATTCTGATAAGAGCTTGCACATTGCTTTCTCCTGGTGAGCAGGGAATTCCTCGTGGCATGAGGTATCATTCCCTTTTTTGAGCACATTGAGCAGCAGAGGATAGGCTTACTGAGTGATAGTTTTGAAGCAAGCAACCTCTCCTTGGGTGAATGCACAATCGATGGATTGAATTTCCTCCAATCCATCTTCAGGGTATTTGTGGAGGAGAATTCAATCATGAGCATCCCAGTGCATTTAGCAGTTTTTGTCTGATTTTAAAAAATCTCAAATAGTTTGTGAAACATCATTGTGACTGCTAATTTCTTTCCTTTGAACAGAAAGGTCTGATCTAGGACATCCCTTAAAGTCTTTGAAGTTGTAGTGTAGGTCCAGCTAACCCAGTTTTCTGTCTCCAGTGCTGGTCAAAAGTGGGTGGGTAAGAAAAGAGTAAGAGGGGAGATTCTTCACATAGCAATCCTTTCCTCTTACCCTGCAAGTCTGTGTCTCTGACTTGCAGAGCTGGAGGAAGCTTCTATGGTTTTTAGGCTACTTGGGCCCAGGGAAAGACGTAGAAATGTTTACAGAAGTCAGCTTTGGTTATCTGTTGTGTCCAATGGCAAAGATCAGAGTAACAACTTCCAGAACTGGAGTCTGATTAACGGTTAACTTTGCAAAGCTTCAGGGAAGCACAAGTCCAGGCAGCAGGGTCATGATGGATCCTCTTCAGAAGCCATCACTGACAGGCCAAGAGGCAACAGGCATATATTGCAGCCAGGGAAATTCCAGATGGATAAAGGAGGGGAAAACATCATGGTGAGTGTAGTTGAACACTGCAATAGGAGCCTAGAGAGGCTGTGGGAGATCCCTGGATACCTTGCCTGGATAAGACCCTGAACTAACTTTGAGGCTGGCCTTGCTTTTGGACTAGAGGTGTCCAGGGAAAGAGAAATGACCACCAGTCAGATCAATTCTGGGAAGGAATATTTACAGTTATATCTAAGGATGTTTCTAAATGAAGGCTTACTTGATGTTGTGGTTTTTTTATTTTCATTTTAGGGTTGTGGTGCTGGAGAGTAGGCCAACAGATAACCCAACAGCCAACAGCAATTTATATATCCTGGCAGGGCATGAGAACAGTTACTAAGAACAGCGCATGGCAGGCAGCCCATCGTGACAAGAGAACACTCCTGCTGCAGCAGCATTCATGGCTGGCTGAAATTGCACAAAAGCTGCAGTAACCCCACTTCAGTTACTTTATAATTTATTGTGGCATGAGAGGAAGATGAGAATTGTTTGTGGTATGGACACATAAGCATTACGATACCACAGAAGTGCTTAATTTACTGTTATGTAATCTTTGTACATATGCAGTATTTTTCAGTGAAACTTCTTGCAGAAGACCTACGCTGACTTTCTGTAGATAGCAGTCCTCCTGTTGAGTACAAGTGTCTTACCTGTACAGATGTAAAAGTCACTGAGGATTCAAAAACAAACCTGGGGTACTATTTTAAGGAATTCACATGTGTTTATTATGAAGTGGGATTCTAGCAACAAATCTAGTACATTTAACAACACTATTGTATTTTATGTAATTTACTAATACAAATAAATCTTAACTTGTAGAAACTGTAACCAAGGCTGTAATCAGATTACAATCTTGTTTTAATTTCGATGCAACACACTGGTGTTCATGTTTGCACAATGTATTGAGATGTGATGTATTTAGTCACAAAGGTAAGCTGTGACTTTGTGGATATGATTTGGGCTTCAAAGTTCCTTTTTTTTTTTTTTTTTTTTTTTGTTTACTTGGGTAGTTTTATTTGTGAAACAGAACAGTTAAACACCTGTATTTTTATATTTAATTAAAACTCTCCTTACAATTACTTCTCTATGCTTGAAAACAATACTTTCTGGATGGGTGTCAGTCCCAGACTAGTGGTACCTGGCTGTAACACTGCAATAGGTGTTTGAATTATTAGTGTATACAGTGATAAAAATTAGTATTACTGTTTGTCTTTATAAATAGTTTCATATCACAATGAAAAGAAGCAACATTCCACATTGTGGAAATGGCTTGAAGATGTTGCCATTTTTACTTTTTTTTTTTTTTTTTTGGCCTTATAACCATTTTCACACTTTTCTTGATTTAGGATGTTAACACATGGCCAAAATAATTTAGTTACTACCTCATTGCAACAATACGATGGTTACTACGCATCACAGGAAATTAGTTTTGATCAGAAGTACTTTTGATTGCTGTTTTCCAATGCAGTATGTAAATGCCAAGTTTTAGGAAAATGCACACATTTGACTTCCTTTTTTGTACATGTTCTTTATATTTTATTGTGATAATATACACTAAAACCAATCTAAATTTAAAGTGATTTATGGCCTGCATTATTGTTGTGATTGGTAATGCTTTGAAATGTTCCCTAGTGTATATAATGTAAAATAAACTTTTTTAAACATGTTGTACAATTAGATTATCACCTGTAGTAATTTTTGACAGACTAAAATGGCGCGTACTGAGTTTTGAATTCTGCTACTAAATGTGCCAAACACAGAAACTGGGAATGAATGACTGAATGGTCAGACTGCTGCAGCTCAACTCAATTTAGCTACCCCTTGAGAGTAGACATTCATACTCTTCTGGCCTTTAGGCAATGGATATATGTATTTGAGATGAGCCTTTCCAAATTCCAGCTTGTTTGATTTCTTTTCTCCATCACCTCCTTTTCCACCTCTGTTGATGGCAAAGCTGAAAAGCATGGCTTTTTTTTTTTTTTTTTTTTCTCTCAATGGCACTCAAGCTTGCTGCTTCTGCTGGTTCTGTCTTGTCTGCTCCCTTGCCTCAGATCTGCCCCGGGGAAGAGGTGGCAATGCAAGCCCCACTGCTGAGGCTGAATTCTCAGAAAAGGCAAGAACTTGTGTTTCACAGCATGCATGTGCTGCTGCCCAAGGGGGATCCTCATTCTGTCCCCTGTAGACTCTTCCTCACTTTGACATGCACAAAGTAGCTAAATTTTAACCAAGTACAGCTGTAGTGCTGCCTACAGGTCCTTGGATGGACATCTTCACTCTGGAGATGTGCAAATCTGGATATAGTAACTACCAGGACCTGTGCCTGACTTGTTCTTCACTGGCTCTGCTCTCTGACATGGACGGGGTGCAAAGCCCGTGGCCTGGAACATCAGCTGCTCGAGGAACAGCATTCTATTGCTCCCAGTTGTGCTTTCCCCTTCAGTGTATTCATGGGCCTTCTCTCATCCCACCATCCAGGCTGGTCTGTTTGCCCCAAGTAGCGAAGCAACAGCTCCTCAAGACAGCCCCGGAGATAGCTACATCTTGTTCAGTTGCTTTCCAAGCAAACCTGAACCCTCCCATGTTGGCACATGAAATAAGTGTGATCTAGGTGGAGGCCAGTGAGGAAGCCAGATGGCCCTGTTGGTACCGATAAACCCAGGATGCCCCCAGGCAGGGTACACTGGAAAAGCACTGAAGGCAAGGAGAAGGCAGCTATTAGCTGGTGCTGGTGGCTTCATGAGGAGAGCTCAGGCCTTACCAAAAGTTTAAAACTGCCCAAATCAACTGCCTGCAATCTCACATTACCTAGGGCTGTTTTGTTGGTAGGAAAGAGATGTAGGCCACTCACCGGTATTTAGTTGTCCTGGCACCTTCATCTCCAAAGGGAAGGGCCAGAGAGCAGAGAAGTGGTAAAGTTTTACACCCAGCATTCCATGTACTTGTGAGCAGCTGACACTTCTTCAAGAGACTGACTTACCATCATAAGGCAGCGAGTGCAAGAGCACTTCAGTCTATGAGATTTTGTGATGGTGACAGCAGGCAGGCTGCTAGACCAAGCAAATAGCTCCAAGATGTGAATCTTTGCAAGCTCAAAGTACAAGTCTTACTCCTTCAGAGAGCAACATCTGTCTGGAAGAAAAATGCCTGAAGCAGAGCTGCAGGGTGAAAACAGCTTTTTCTGAGAAGTTCCATTCCCTACCTGCTAAAGTGCTGCTCAGTATCTCAAGAACATCTCCTGTCCTCAGAGTACTTCATAAACTTAAGGAAGTGGGCCTCACTCCATATGTATCATTCCTAACAGGAATGTGGGACCAGCTGCAGGACAAAGGGCTGTCTTGGAGAGCCAAGATTTGGCAATTGGTGTGCGTACTTTGCTATCCTCCCAGCCAGGGAGCTGGTCCTAAACCTTTCTTCCGGTGACCAGCAAAAGTTTTCATAGATCTGTCTCCCTTCCTGTGCTCCCCAAAAGCACTATTTCCTGTTCTGGTTCTCAGGCTTCCCCAGCCTCTTGCCTTGCAAAGCAGAGCACAATGATTTGCTTTTCATCTCCAGCATTGTTCTCCCCCTGCCATGCCCTGCAGACCACCACAGACTTTATCCCGTTTAAAGTACTGGGCTTTATTTGCATTCTGGCTTTGTTTTTTCTGGCCTTTTTTCCAAGAACCAAGCTTAATTTTGACCCTTGAGGCTGTTCTTGTATTGTGTGAAGGGAGTGTTTGTTTATCTCTGATCTTGGTCCCCATGTGAGGTGACCGTGTCTTTCAAAGAGGGAGTGACAGAGCACTTCAGGGAGAGTTAACGCCACCTCACCACTTCCAGCTTTGAGAAGACAGTTGTCACAGGCAGATGCTGTCTCCTTCTGCTCCAGGTCACCCTGGCAGGAGAGGCTGGTGAGAAGCTGGCAGTGAAATCACCCGTGGTCTACAGGGAGCAAAGCCCTGGGGACGTTACTATCAGCATCCCTGCAGCTGCACTAGCTGGGAGGTGGGTTAAGTGGCTCTGCCTGCCCCAGCAGAGCTCCACTGCGGTTTGACATGGATCCAAAGCCCTTTCTTCCCCAGACCTCAGCCGGGAAGTGTGGGGCACCCCACCCCCCCACTGCTGGACCTTCCCTTGGCGGGCACGGCCAGTAGCCCGACCTGTGTGGCTGAGACCTCTCAACGCCTCCCCAGCGCCCCGACCCCCCCCTAGGCCCTACCCAACGGCCTCGGCTGGGCCCCGCTCTCGCAGAGTCAGTCGGCAGGCAAAGCCGGGGCTGCAGGGCGGGCCACGGCCGTTCCACACGGTGCTGCCCCTTCCGTGCAGGGCAGCCCAACCTCCTCACGCGCCGCGCCGGGAAGCCCCGGCTCGCGGAACTGCACCGTGGCTCCCGCCTGCGGGTGTGGGGGAGGGCGGGGGGTGTGGCCGCCTCGTGCGGTTACTTCCGCCGGAGAGGGGAGGAGGAAGACTCTCCGCCCTCCCCGACCACGCGTCGCCAGGGCGCAGGCGCGGCCGGCGCGCCGCCGTACCGCGCATGCGCAGTGACCGCCAACCGTGCGGGCGAGGACAGGAGCCTGGGGAGCGGGGAGGCGGCGGCGCTCGCGCTCCGGGCGTCCGACCCCGCCCCTCACGGCCCGCGCGCGCCGTGCCGTGCGTCTCCGCTCCCGCCGCCCTCTCCCGCCGCTCGCTGCCGCCCCCGGGGTGACCACTGAGAGCCGGGGGCGGGGAATGCGGCGGCAGCTGCCGCCTCCCCCCGCCGCTGCGGGCCTGCCGCCGCCGACGGCGGCGGCGGCGGGGGGCCGCCGGGCCTTCTGCTGAGGGGTGCCGAGCCCTCCCGCGGCGGCCTCCTCTCGCTGCCCGGCCCGGTCTGCCCAGCTCGCCCCGCCCGCCTTGCCGAGCGGGTCGGGCCCGGCGGCACCATGCAGGCGCAGCCGCTGCTCTACGAGTTCTTCAGCGAGGAGAACGCGCCCAAGTGGCGGGGACTGCTGGTGCCCGCTCTCAAGAAGGTGAGGGGGAGCGGCGTCCCCCGCCCCTTTGGGCAGGGCTGAGGGAGCCGGGTCTCGGCCCGGGCCCCGGCGCGGCGGCCCTGGCCTTGACGCGGTGTGGGCCGCGGCCGGCGCGGTGCCTCGGCCGAGCCGGAGCAGCGGGATCGGCAGGCGCTCCCCGCGCTCCGGAAGCGGCTTTAGGGCTTGGTGGGGGTCACTCGTCGCCACTGTGCCAGACAGGCGCCTGCCTCGGCGGGTGCCGTGGGACCCTGGCGTCCCCGCCTAGGGCCCGGCGGCCGCGGGGGCCACGCTGAGGCGATGCTCTGATAGATGGAGCTGTATAGATTGAAAAGTGGTCAATGGACACGCGGGTCCTGGCTTCACTTCGCTGAGAAAATGCTACTGCTGTTTTTTTTGCTAGGCTCCCTTAGTGCCCAGAAGTGACACGGCTGGTAGGGATCGTTATAAGAAACTGCTGAGGGCATTTTGGTTAATTAGCATTTGAGCTTAATGACTTTTAGTTAAGCTTCTCTTAGCTTAAATACCTTTTTCCTAAGAAGGCTTCATTAGGACAAACTAGCAAGTCTTGCTCCCTCAGGATGGTGAACCTTGTGGCTGTGGTGGGGAAAGTACTTATCTGGAAGAAAAAAAATGGTGAGGGCTCCTCTTCCACTTCTGCAGCCAGTGCCCAGAAAGTGGAAGGCTTAAGAAACAAGAGGTTTCTGATACCATTGCTTGAACTGGTTTCAGATTGCAGAACTTAATGCTTTTCAGCTGTACGCAGCAACGCTTTATGAGACTGTCTAGTTACGGTGATTAACTAACAACTTTTGTGTTAATGGGTTGTAAGTCTCAAGTTATGGCAGTTGTACTGCTTCAGTATTTCTTCTTAATTTCCTCTTGCAATGCATTGCCTTGCTTTTCTGGTTGTGCTCTTTGAGGTCTCCAACACTGTGCAGTTTCATCCAGTTCATGGAAGGCTTCTTGTTTGTTTCATCCATAGCACATACTGTTAACGTCTTTTCCCTGATCAGCAGTCATTTGTTTCATGCTATACTTCTTCACTAACTGTACAACTTGCTACTTCTTGTGGTGCTTGTAAGCACTTGGACAGCTGTCTGATTGAAGCCTGCTTGAAAACTGGAGCTACCCAACATCTCAACCAACAAGATCCCCTTCCTTTGGAAGATGTTGTGGCAGAGGATTGTCACATTTGGAATGAGCCTCAGTGCTAACCACTGGAGGATGCAGAGTGAGGATTTGAGGCAAGTATGAGCTAAGACTTTGGAATCACTTGCTACATCTGAAGTGCAAGATTTCTTCCCAATGGACAAGGCATTTGTGGAGCCACTCTGCATTAAAGATACTTGCTGAAGGAGTTGGATAAATTCCTTGGCAGGGGGGAAGGAATTCTGGAGTCTGAAGTCAACAGAGAAGGCCAGTGATGACAAGCTACCAAGGATGACAGACTGGCCCTGTAAGGTATAGTTGTCTTTGTTTTGTTTTCCTATGCTCCATTTTTTTTTTTTACTGTTGATAGGGGGGTGGCAGGAGTGAGGTATAATTAGTTCTGAAGGTTTCAAACTTGCAACTGTCTGGCAGACAAAAAATAATTATCTGAATGGCTTCTTCATTAATTGAGAAACCAAACTTGTATTTTACTAACATATAGGTACCAGTAGTGTTGGCTAGGGTGGTTAGCCCTGATAAAGGTCCCATGAAGTGGTGAACCTGTCACAGGTAGCAGGTAAAACCATGAATATTGCAGTGTATTTGCTTTGACAATCGTCTGCCATTGTTCACAAGACAGGTGCAATACTGCAGCTTTGCAGCCAGTGGTTTGAGAGACTTGACTCCTTGCTGTGCTAATCAGAGACCTGAACTGTACCTGGAGGCCAGCATGTGGGACTAGTAACGTAGAGAATGTGACAGCATGTGCCAGTGAGGTCAAAGGGCAGAACTGTCCTGGGGAGAAACTAGTGCCTTATGGCTTTGTCTGCTGAATTGCCAGAGCATACTGCTTTGGTGAGAATCAGATGATAAAGGCATGAAGCTTCATGATAGGAAGCTCATGTACATTCTCTCCTTAATAGAGGAGATCCTTTTCTTCATTTCCCCTGTTAGCTGACCAGATCCTGACACTCCTTGTCAGGTAATGACAGCAAGCTGCTTTTCTTGAAAGGAGGTAGATGCACAAACAGCATTGTGATAACTTCCTGCATAGCTGAAAAGGAGACTTAATAGTTTGGGAAGACCCAGGTTGAACTAGTATCTCCCATAAAGAGAGTGGCATTTAACATTGTTAAAGTGTATATACCAGGATAGAGTCTTCACATCTATTGGGGAAAACTGCCACCCATGGAGTGAATCACTAAAATGCCATTGCCCCTTTGTAACTGAGTTGGTTTGTAATGTGGAGCTCAAACTACAGCCTTGACATCAATTTCTTAAAAAATAAGGATTGTTGAATCATTGCAAATGGCTTTCTTTTTTCCCCATGAGTTATTTTGGTTGTATTTTTTTCATCAAGCAACAGAACCAAGGATATGTAGTAAGAATAAATGTCTTCCTACATCAAAACATTCTTAGGAGAGCATGCCTTGTGTTTCATTAGACATGAACCTTAACAATAGAACTGTATTTGCATTGAACAGCTGCATTTGCAAAAAGCATCTCTTGTACCATTCAGATAATAATGTAATCCTTTTTCTTCCGATTCTCCTTCAGATACTGTCAAGATAGACTCCAGTGCACTCAATTAGGAAGAAAATTTCTATGTACTGATGCTTCTCTGCTGGTCACTGTTATTTTGAAGCAGCAAAAGAGGAATGTTGCAGAAATCCTTGGTCACTGATGAAAGACAGTAATCGTGATGATGAGGTACAAGAAAAGGAAGTAAGAGTAACAGCTGGTGTCTGAAATTGTAGTTGCAGAGATGGACAGAAGGTGAGATGCTGGGGCCGAAGACAAAGGATTCAAGACCCTTGAAACACCAGAGCTCTTGGGTGGCTGGAGATGGAGATACGTGGCTTTTAATACACCTTGGAAAATGGACTCAGAAGGAACACCTGTAAAGGGATGCCTTTTCTTACACTGGTGTTCCTTTGCTAGTGAATATGTATGCTTTATTCTGGTTATAACCTTTTGGATAGTTCTTCCTAAACGTCTTTCCTTGTGGCTTCATTTTGCCTGTATAAGTCTTATTTATGCAGTCAGAATTTCTTCACATGCCTGTGACCTGCTTCTTCCCTGATACGTTGTATTTTTACAGTAGAAAGTGTCATCCTTACTGATTGAGCAATTCAATGATTGAGAAAAGCAAAAGATCTTTCTTACCATACAGTTACTACACTGTTTCCATACCTCAAGTTGTTTTGGATCAGTTGGGCAATTAAGGGGTGCTGTTAGAATTTGTTGTGGTCAGAATGATTGAAATGATGTGGATTAACAGCTGAGTGGGATTTGCTTCCTCCTTTCAGGAAACTGTTCCAGGTACTCCATGTACCATATAGTCAGTCTTCTGTAGCTGTTGTGGAGCAAAAGAGATGAGAAAAGTTGCTTGAGTGCTCAGGAAGCTGTGGCTGACCAATTTTTACGTGACTTTACCTAGTTAGTCTAATTGATGACAGTCCAATTGCCACTTGCTACTCAGAATGATACTTCTTATTCTTGGCACTGCTTCACTGCACATATAGAGTATCCTTAATTTCTGATCACTTTGGGTTCTTTGGTCTTCTGATGGCTTTAGAGGATAAAGTTAAGATCCTCTTATGGTTCCAGTCTTTATTGCAAGCTTTTTTTACATGCTCACTGCTGCATTGATACATCAAGAGAAATGTTAGCAAAAATCTGAGTCTTTTGGCCTTGGTAAATTGTTACTCAAGTGTAGATCAAAGACGTTTGCATTTGTTTTAATTTACTGTCTAATTGATCAAGATAACAAGACGTGGACAGTGTTGGCAAGTATCAACAGATACGTACAAGGATAAAAAAAAAAACCTTTTTATGGAGTGCTTGCTGTAAGACAGCGCTCATCTGTGCAAGCTCTACATCAAGTATTTTATCCTGGAGTGTTTTTGTGATAAGCAGTTGAGGGAAGAAGTTTAGTTGAGGGAAGAAGTTTAGTTGAGGGAAGAAGTTTAGTTGAGGGAAGAAGTTTAGTTTAGGGGAGGGGAGTAGTTGAGTTGAGTGGAGGGGATAAGGTTAGTTGAGGGGAGAAGTTTAGTTGAGG
>JANHGN010021885.1:109921-122146 GCA_024605025.1 Megaceryle maxima | reverse complement strand
TTAGTTGAGGGAAGAAGTTTAGTTGAGGGAAGAAGTTTAGTTGAGGGAAGAAGTTTAGTTGAGGGAAGAAGTTTAGTTGAGGGAAGAAGTTTAGTGATAAGTCATTGAGGGAAGATTAACAAAAGAGTTGTTGAGTAAAAATAAGGGTTATAATATCAGTGAAGACTTTCAAATTTAATGAAGTGAAGAGAGTTCCTGCTTTGTGGCCAAGTCATTTCTGCTAATCCATTGAATAAACTGTCTGCAAAGGTTTAGAAAAGTTTAGGTTCAGAAAAGGTTTAAAAAAACCACTTAAAATCAGTAAAGTTTCACCCTCTCTGATAGTGCTTTGGAAAACAGCTTGGCTTATTGTCTCATTGCAAGCTTGTTCCATTTTATTATCAAAATGCTGTCATAAATGTCTTTTTTCCTTTAGACACTTTCTTACGAGCACTTCAGCCACCATCAGAGAAGGCTGTTCTTTAGCAGGTGTTGTTTTGATTCATACTGTGACTTCTTGCCAGAATCCCAGTGGATGGGTAGTTTTGCCCAGATATGAAAAAAATAATGAACAGTAGATGTTTCGTTTTTATTTCAGTTTGTTATATAGCTTTAATTTCCTTCTGTTAACACACTTTTCTGAAGCTGCTGGAGCTTATGCTCTTCCTGATGGGACTCAGTTTGGTATTGATCTCTGCAGCCTTTCACGTGTAGGATTTTTCTAGTGTGTTTTCTAGTGTTCTAGTGTAGAACAACTGAGAACTGCAAGCCTGATTGCATTGATTGTGAGCGATGATTTGGTAGCATTACACTCCCAACCTGTGAAGTTGCTTGAAGAAGTCTTTGGAGAGGTTTTTTCATCATAAGTTGAAATTCTTCAGCTTTATGATTGACTGAAGTTAGGCTTTTTCCTCGTGGCCACGTAAGGATTAGGTGACTGAAAATTGTTGCTAAGGAAGTGTGATTTAGTGTCAGTCAAACTCTTAGATTCACTGTTCGAGTCTTCCTTTTTTATATGTTATCAGACACTTCTTTCTAAGGCAGAACGAGCTGCTGCCTGTCAGTCTAGACTTCAGTTTGGGTCATCTTGCAGCCAGCCAAGGAGGAGTAGTGTGGACCAGTTGGAGACCAAGCTTCTGTGTAAGCTTCTGCGTAAGGAGTTTGATCTGCAGTCCTGTAACTGAAACTTCTTTCTCGGTTTGATGTAGGTCCTTGTTACTTTCTCTGAGGCTTGTGGGAGAGTTTACATTCTAGCTTGTTATGGAGAGTTTGAAAGGAATGTTTTGAGAAAGCTTTATATAAAATAAGTTGCTAATGGTTATAAAGTAAGATCAAATATATTTATCTTTGTATTATTTATTAAGGATTTTTTTTTTTGTCTGATTTCATTGACTTTTCTGTCTGTTTAGATTTATGGCTGCCTAATTTTTAAGCTGTTGCCATTCCTTGCTTTTATGGATTTTAAGGCTGGGAGGGGAAGGAGGGAAAAAAAACCCAACCAAGTGGTCATATCACAGGATTTTCCCAAAGTGCCATGAATGTTTTTAGGCAGACACTACTACTGTCTGCTGATGTTCATAAACAGAGCATGAAAAGCTGTTCAAAAATGCTGTCTCTGCTTATCTTCAAATAAAAAGAATCCTGTTCGTTTCCCTTTTCCCTTTTGCGGATTAAAACAGGCTGAGAAGATACTCAAAATAGTGACCAGATGAGTTGAGTGAAAATGGAGCCATGGAGATAGGGATTTGTAGCTGTAGATTGTATTTTCCCACTAGTATTTGTTGGGGTATTTTGAAGAAATACTTTTGTGAAAAGATCTTAAGATGTTCTTTTAGTAATTTCCCTTACCTTGAGGATAGGCATTTTGGTGTGTAGGAGGAAAGAGATGGGGGCTCTGTCATTATTTATGGGAGAGGTTAAATGTTTAGATAAGATTTTTATCCAAGCATGACCACAGGTCAGAAGTTGTTAGTCTGTTTTTATCATGTGTATTCCTAAATAGGACTGTGAAGGATCTGGTTGGATTCAGGCCATATTCCTTTTCAAGGGTGATAAAGTAGGATTGCCCAGTTGCAGATTTTTTTTATTATTGTTTTTTATTATTATTATTAATTTTTTAATTTATTTTTATTTTAAAATCTGAGCTGACTTTATGAGAGAGACAGAAACTCCCTAGTAACTCAATATTCTTATTTGGAACTGGTCACATCATGGTATATGCTAACAGATAGTCTCATTTCTTGTCTTCTCTTGACACAAGACTGGGTAAGATGCAAGGTTTAGCATGTCTTAGATAATAGACTTACTTGGACTTGCTTTGAGTACCTTCAAATAACACTGTTTCATTCTTGGTGTGAGCCTTTAAGTACTACAGTAGTGCAGATACTAAAATTACATGTTTCTGTGATAATTGTGCACCAAGCTATCCTGTAATTGTTCTTGTTAGTCTAGTTTTCTTGCTTTCACTTGTATGACTTTGAACCCTAAATGACACTAAATCTCACTCGAGTAGTGATGAAGCTTTTTTACTCCCTCCCTAATATAGATAAACTACACTGGCAAGCCAGTGGCACTTCATAATGTCTTTCTCTGCTGAGTTGGATATTCTAAAGTAGAGCATGATAGTGCCAGAAGAAGATGGCCTTTGAGAAGAATGAAGTCATTGCACACCCCCACCCTCCCCTCAGCATAAATGCTTAGGGAAAATGTTTTGCGCTTTTATCACCTGAACTAGGAGTGGATTATCATTGTTGACTCTGTTTTGACTGACTATGGATAACGTTTCAGGTCATGGCCTGATGGGGTGTTTTCATTTGTTTGTTCTTATTCCCATGTTCCAGACTGAAAGAGTTGTGATGAGCTATTTAAATCTACAATCTGTTTCTTTAAGTAAAGAAGAAAGTAGAGCTGCTCTTCATCACTCTGGTTTATCGTGCTCTGTATTTTTGCTCTTGAATTAACTTGTCGATTTAGCACTTCTCAAAATCCAAAGTGCCAGAGTATACTGGAGGGAGAATGTAATAGAAATTTGTTCACTTCTGCTTTAAAAAAACCCCAGAAAGGCAGCTCAGATCAGCTCTGATCTTTTAAAGCATAATTCTGCAAGTCTAATTTTTGGTGTTAAGATGTTCTAAGCTGTTACATTATTTCAGATGTCGGTGTTTGAATGCTTAGGGCTTCTGGACGTGCTATTACTTGGGTACCTCCACAAAAGCACTCCGTAGCTGTGCATTTGTGAAGTTCTTAGGAAAAATGAAACTGTTGTCTTAATCAAAATAGTGGCATAGCAAGTCAAATGGAGAGAAGTTCTCCTGTTCTATTTTTGACAGAATGCTTTTAAGTTGAAAAAGCAGTAACTTCTGGAGATGTTTCTTAAGACCTGCTATATAAGGGTGTGCCATCTGCAAGAAACAAAATGATGATGGAGCATACTTAAATCTCAACAGCAGTTAAATGAGCACCAGGACTATATCCAGACATGAAGTTTTCAAACTAATGAATGAGTGCCTTAGCTTGCAAGTGGATTTCTACTTGAGACTGTTCTGTGTTTAAATTTAATAACATTTAATTCTTGATACAGCTGCAAATGGGAGTGGAAACTCAGGTGTGAAATTAAGTAATTATGGCACCATTATTTGAATATAGACCTGAGTTTAATATTTGGATGAGACAGATTGTTGGGTTTATGGCGGTTAAGCTCTTGTGTTAGTGGTTGAGAGAACTGGAGGCGTTTTGAGTTGTGTGCAGTGGAATAGTAAAATGATGAAACTGGGCCTTGAATGATGCATTTCAAAAGTTAGCAGTCAGCTTGCTCTGGCATAATACTTGCCATCGGTGTAGTATTGAGATTAAACTGCTCGTCACTGTTAAGTTCTGAAGCACTGAGCTTTGTGTACCTGAAATTTAAGCTGGTTAAATGTGTGCTATTTTGTGAACTATAGAAGTGCAAAGGAAAGCTATACTGGAGGCTTGTTTCAGAAGTTAAATGACTGTCTGGAAAAAATAATCAGAAGAGCAAGAAGGATTGTGCCTCAGTGGATTTACACCAGTAAGAATTTGCAGACACTTATGACATACGAGTAAAAGTATGAGCACCAAACTTTCAGAACCTCACGACTGCCACTTAATGCCAGGACAAGACCATGGCTTTTTTGTTGAAGTATTTTTTACTTTAAAGGCTGTCCTCTTTTTAAAAAATCAGTATGGAAACAAACTTCTAAATCGATCTTTATTTTAGTGAGAGCTAATTGAAAATGGATTAAATCATTTGAAGGCTAAATAATTCTGAAATTATTGCTGTTTCTGTAGTGCTTTATGTGAAAAAAGTTCTGTATTTCATTATTATAGAGTGACAAACAATGACTTGTAAAAGGGAGAAAGCTCCAGGTCTAAAATGTCTTGTACTAACAGTGGTTTAAGAGCTAAGGGATAAAGATAAATAAATGCAGGGGTTTTAAACTTTTTTTTTTCAATTGCACTGCTACGCGCCTTTATTAATTGGCTGTTTTCTTTACATGAAATGTAACTTACAGCAATTTGAATGCATTTAACATTTGAAGTTTGTATTCCTCTCTGGTATAGATGAGTGTTTCACTTGTGTTTATCTGTGGAGCCCTAAAGAACTAGGTTTTGTATTGAATTTTTCTGACCTGTGTGGCTTGTTCTTTTGTCGTCTTCTTCTTTATCTCTTTTTTTGTGATTTGGGAAAGAGCAAAACTCAAAGCTTAAATTCTTCTATTTTCTATAGGTTCAGGTGCAAGTCCACCCTAAACTTTCCTCTACTGAAGATGCATTACAGTATGTGGAGGAATTAATTCTCCAGTTGTTAAATATGTTGTGTCAAGCCCAGCCAAGAAGTTTTCTGGATGTAGAGGTATAGAGAATAATTATTATAAATCTGTAATAATTTTAACTGCTATATGAAAGGTTAATATATTAATCATTTCACAATGTAAAAAGGAAAGTAATAATTATATATCTTTACGTAGCAGGACCTGTGTAAAGCCCGCTGAGTTACCTAATAGCTAATTTTCCTATCAATGGAATTTCTTGTTTAGTGCACAGTAAAGCTATCTCTGAACTGTATTGCTGTATAACAGATGGTGAGTGTAACTTGTGTACATAAAGCTGACTGGTTCTTTTTAAAAGCTTCTCCCCCCTGTTGATACTGCATGCAAACTATATCTGCTTAGATTGAGGCTCTGTGCTGCTTTCTCAGCATGGTGATTTAAGCCAGTATGCCCCCTGCCATCCCATAAACTTGAACAAAAATAGTTCAGTTGCTTTCTAAAAATGAGTTGAGGAACACTTCTTTACTCTTTATAGAAACTTCTTCACTTAAAATTGTCTTTTCAAAGATCTACAACCTCTAGTGCTCAGTAAAGCATATGTTTCATGTTTGAGAAGAGGGCTTGATCTGAAAAAAGTTTCTGCACCAGAGAAACAGATAAGTTAAGCTAAATGAGTTAAACCTCTACGCCCATGAATTTCTTGGTAGCCTTTTGTGCTTAACTGTGACTTAAAGACTTTGGTGCCAAGCTACAGACTCCATGTGAACTGTGTCTATTGGTTTCTAGTTCTCAGGGGCTGTGCCTGTGCCGGGTTAGATGATAAACTAAGATGCAACTTCCTTGTGTTCTGAAGAAAGTGGACTAATAAAAAAAAACCACAAAAAAACAAAACAAAACAAACAAACAAAAAAACCAAACAACAACAACAAAACACACACACAAAAAAACCCCCAAAAACACAAAAAAACCCAAAAAAAACCAACAAAAAACCAAACAAAAAAAAAAAACCTACCCAAAACCCCCTTAAAATCATAATGGCAGCTATCTCTGAGTTCAAGACTCATGAATTTCACCCTTCCTCTTTTCTTTTAAACATTGATACCTCTAATGGTGTTCCAGTGTCCCCTTTAATGGCCATCCTGTTTTGTAACATCATTCTAGTCTGGCAGCTCAAGAGACAAGAGGTTTGTGGAAGATTGTTTAAAGCTGTGTTTTAAACAATGCTAACAAAAAACTTGACATGCAGTGTTGCATTGTAAGTCTTATGGCTGTGAAGTCAGGATGAGAAATTAAAAGTATTAGAGATGATCAAGCAGCCTCAATTTATCCCCTTTGTGTTCATGCGTAATGATGCTGTCTTTAATTATATGGTCCTACACATTTATTTCTCCTGGAGGACACATTCATTGTTCTGTCAGCAGGCTGGATTATATTAGGGGAGTGAATTGGTATTAGATAGTGAATGAGACTTTTTTTTTTAGGTAAGGCCTTTGCTTTCCTTTTGCAGAAGTGTTATGTGGAGGTGAGAAAAAGAAAAGCCTATACTTGGTAAATTTGGGCACTACCTTTATAGAATTTTATTCTGTCCAGGTTTTTTGTCATAAAGTTTTTGTTTGTGTACTTTGTCCTGTACCAGCTCTTTGTAAGTGGTCATTAAGTTAATCTTCCTCATTTCATGGTTGCTCAAATGGGGGTCATATTTACGTAAGCAAGCGCTTGCAACCAAAACAGTCAGTGGGAACTGATCTGAAAAAATAAAATGTGAAGTTACCTGAGAAATTAGATTCCTGGCATGTCTGAAGACCAGGGCCACCAAAAACTGTGAAGCTTTTGAAGCTCTGGAGAGTGTGTGAGTTCCAACAGGAGAGTTGCTCAATGCGTGGGGAGAGCGTAGGTGTCCACAGACACCCTGACTACTGGAGAGAGTAAATAAACTGAGGCAATTATAGACTGTGAAATTGTATTAAAATATGCTGGTGCAATTGTACATTCTTTTTTCCTATTATGGTTGTTGCTATCATCTGAACAGTTAACATGTATACGATCTGGGCCCTGTGCTGATCAGTATGGGAGAAGCAGAAAACTGATATAATCTTATTGTGACCATTCTAATAAAGTGGTAGGATTAAAATATAGTCATGTATTTAAATACTGTGTTACCAGGCATGTGCACAAGGGGGGAAAATTGTGCCTGCATCGGCAATTCTCACA
Source organism: Megaceryle maxima (assembly GCA_024605025.1). Lineage (NCBI taxonomy): Eukaryota > Metazoa > Chordata > Aves > Coraciiformes > Cerylidae > Megaceryle > Megaceryle maxima. The sequence continues at coordinate 115,166 of JANHGN010021885.1, read as the reverse complement.
TTTCTCAAAATTTGAGCAATATGATAATGATATTCTGATACAGCCTTGTGAATATAGTGGGCAGCATGTACCAAAATGACAAAATTTATGTGTGTTGTACAAGCTTCTACAGTTGTAATGCTAACATTTGTAAACATTCATTTGTTAAGTAACGAAAAGTGACTTGATAATGTAGTAAGATTGCCAAGCTCATTCAGATTGTGAGTTTACCCTTTAGTTCTCTTTGTTTTTTCTTTTTTTTTTTTTTAAGGATCGTGTTCAAAAGAGTTTTCCTCATCCTATTGATAAGTGGGCAATAGCTGATGCCCAGTCTGCTATTGAGAAGAGAAAACGAAGAAATCCATTATCTCTCCCAGTAGAAAAAATCCATCCCTTATTAAAGGTAAGCAGTGATGTGATCTTTCTTTTAGAATGCAATTAGAAGTTGACATCATTGTTTCATGTAATATCTGTATGCTGCCTGAAATTCAAACAAAAGGATTAGGAATATCTCTGTACAAACTTTTAAGTGTTCCAGTTTAGTCAATTGCATATATTTCTTCTTCACTTAAAAATGAGTTAATTCTCTACTAGATAAAGCCAAAACCTCATTTGCTATGAATTTAATTGTTCTTATTTCCTTTTGCTTGACTAAGAAAAAGCTCAAGAAATTTAGGGAAACTGCCCTAAATGTTTATGTGAGGTTTTGGAGATGGTTGTTAGCTGTTGTCACTTCCACAGTTAATAAGCAACATCTACAGTGGCACCATTTCTTCTCTAGGCCTACAGACTGCAGTGTTTCTATTGCTGAAATACTATGGATATGTGGTGATTTTTTCAGTAGTTTACTGGTTTTAGTTGTAAGCTATGGTGTATATTTATCAACTGAGTAACAGTGGAATGCTTATTCTTTTCCTTCCAGGAAGTTCTAGGCTACAAAATTGACCACCAGGTGTCTGTTTACATAGTGGCAGTATTAGAATACATATCTGCAGACATCTTAAAATTGGTTGGGAATTACGTGCGGAATATAAGGCATTATGAGATTACAAAACAAGATATTAAAGTGGCAATGTGTGCTGATAAGGTAAGCCCAACTCTTGTTTCTCACATTAACAGAAGTTTAGTTAAGTTTTCAAAGGATGATGTCTCTTCGTTTTATTGAATACCTTTGAAAGAAGAAACTGCTGCCAGAAACTATGGTTCCAGTATTAGAGGAAAGCTACCAAAAAGCTAAAAAAAAAAACCTATCTTACAGAGCTGTTGCTTGTGCTTAATAGTTAAGTCTCCCTTTATATCATTTGCCTAATCTCAGCAATGTGTGAATGAATGCCTTAATTATTGTGAAGGAGCACTTAAAAAATTTAATGTTCCTAAGCTGTAAAAATGGAGCCTTATTTTGTAGCTTGAAAAAAGAAGGCTGAAATTAAGCTTGGATGTTCTTCCAAAATAAATAAGACTGTATTGCATGTAAAAGTAGTGTTTCAATGGACCAGCATTTTAAAACAAAAAATCCACCTGCATTAGCATCTCAGCATAAACCTCCTTAGCAGTCCATATTTTTATCTGCAGGTTGTCTTTCTTGTAGCTTCAGAAGATTCATTAGGTTCAGACAGGAATTGCCTCTCTTTCCAGCAGTGCAGGGTCCCCTGTCTGTCTTTCATGTGCCTTTGCACTGTAGCTTCTGTAGCCATCTCATTAGCATCTCAGGTTTTCAGTTGTTTAAAAACCAAAGCTTTAAAATAATCCTTTAAGGGATGGGATTTAAGAATCTGTAATCTTGCTGAAGTCTAGGGATTTTTTGATTTATTACTTCAGTATTTTGTCTTAGTCTATGTTAGTATCTTCGGTTGGGATTGTCTCTGTGTTTCAATGAATACATTTTTCTCATTTGTGCTTTCTTTTATAATCTTTCTTCACCTTTCTTTACTCTTTCAAGGTATCTTGTGAGGTCTTTAAGAGTCAAGTCCTTCTATCAGGACAGTAGTCTTGATCACTCTTGCTTTTGGGCATATCTGCCTTGGTCATTAAGGCAGGGTTTGAAGGTGTATGTCTGAATATTTGTCATACAGTAGTAACAGAAACAAATGCTGTTACTGCATGCTTATTTCTGTCCTAGGAAAGGTGGTGAGCAGAAGAGCTGTGATGAAGTTGAGTTAGGAATTTCCATGACATTACATTGGAGGAACTCTTTGATATGTACGCAGAAGAAACTTTTGAAAGACTCTAAAGCAGGCCTGTTACTGCCTCAGCAGAACAAGCCTTTGGAAAGTGCTCTCAAGCTGTTTTCTTTCCAGTTTCATTGAGAAACTTCATAGTATAGTATGTTCATACCTGTACTGTGTTCTGCTTGGTTTTATTTTTTGAAACAGAACAAGCAGAACAGTTTATTGGCTCTGTGTGCCTTTTTTTTTTACCTCAAGCACTTTCACACTTGCTTGTGCCATCCCATCCATCCATCTGGAAAATTTTGCCTTGTCTGTAAAACCAAACTCCATTAAAATGCAAGCTGTTTTTCTTCTCCTATCTGCTCATGTTTTTGATTGCTCTAAATTCAATCTTTGGGGTATAGTTACTTTAATTTGTTTCTGTGGATTTCCTAGTAGTGAAATATGCACCTTGTGAACACAGCCTTGGGTCTTCTAGCTCAAGTATGTCCCAGAACTGCATTTGTGAAGTAAAGTGACAAATGTTGGGGTCTCCTTGAATGCCTGCATTATTCCATGTAATTTCTTACACTAGTGACCCTATAATGTCCCTTCCTCCAGAGTTAGTTACGATTCTCCTTATACCCTGGGTTCCATGTACATTCACTGGCTTTGAAAGATGAAATCGCCTTCTGTTCTTCAAGCAGGAAAAAAGTCAGTCTTTATGCAAAATGTCCATTGTTCTGCTTTCAGAGAAGTTTAAGACCAGGATGTGTAGCAGGGTCCTTTGACTCACTAGGAGAAAGAACCTGCTGTGTGCCCATTTCCCTCCTCACTAGACCTGTATATTTTTGAGGAGTGTTAGGACAAGACCTGGGTGAAGAATGACTGCTCTAGGTAGGTGTGTTTCTTCCAATATTCAAGTCTGATGAACCTACCAGAGCATCTCTTGAACTTATAAACCCTCAAGTGTTTTCTTGCAGAATAGTTCATTTGTCTAATATCAGTAGTCAACAGGTTGGTTAAATGACGTGTCTTCTGGAGAAGCGCCTGCAACATGATTTAAAGAAGATTTACTGCAGATAACCAGGGTAAAAGTCATGGTTGTTGTGGCTCATTCAGAAGTTTAATTCTAGATCTCCAGTTTTATAATTGTCCTGAGTTCTGCTACGCTAGAGTTAACTTTCACACCAAGGTGGGAGGGACCACAGCCAGGATAGTCAACTGAACCAGCCAATGGGATATTTGATACCATACTGATATCATGCCCACTATATAAGGGGAGGGGTAGCAGAGTCAGGCAGTTTTGGTGAGCACTGTGGTTTATATAATTCATCTTATGTATTATTTCATTGGTGCTATTGTTGTTACTGTTGTTTCTTATCTCCTTGCGTTGCTTCTATTAAATTCTCCTTACCTCAACCCATGGGGTTTTGCCTTTTTCTCCCAGTTCTCCTTCCCATCCCACTGGGAAGGGTGTGAAAGGGATGGTGGTCAGTGAGCTGCATGGCTCTCAGTTGCTAGCTGGGCCTAAACCATGACAGTCCTTTTTGGCACCCAGTGTGGAGCACAAAAGGTTGAGATAATGACAGATCTGACCAAAGTGTGTTAAACCAATTTTGTTATATGGACTTCTTGTATTGGTTAAATAGTGCATGTTCATAATCCTGGTTTGTTTTTTGTTTTTTTTTTTTGCATGGTGGCATTTTGTAAATCCTTACGTACCCTTATGTATTCCCTGTGGTGAAGTTTATCATCCCTGGGAAATGGGTCAGGACTCTCATGTTGCTGTATTGGATACTGTCGACTTATGATTATAGCACTAGTCATGAAGTTAAGCTGGTACGTGTAGGCAGCCTTGTCGTTTATGACCAATCTCACCCAGTCTATAGGTAGGACAGGGGACAAGACTTTCTCGGTTTTCAAAAGTTTTGAATATCCTTGAGATGTCTAAGCCAACATGCTCTTGTTGCTGTGTCTTCTGAATGTGACCCAGGCCTTGTTTAGGGTTACCCAGACTTTTCAAGAATCCCACCCAGAGATCTGCCCTCGATGGTTATGAGTGGCAGGGTGTGTGGGAAAGTATGGGCAAGTGTGTAGGACAGTGGTCACCTCTAATTCTTTGGAATTTCACCCCCGAGCAAGTACAGAATCCTGATAAGCTAGTAAAATATTTGGGAAGGTATGTTGTCAATCTGGCAATTCCAGAGACACAAATCACTGCAGTGTGCTGGGGTGTGGCCCATGCCTTCCAAGTCCTTTTCAACACTATTCAGTGCTCTCAAGGGGAAGAGGTCTCTGGATCTAAAAACAGACTGGCAAGTGCTGCAGCTGAACCAGAGAACCAACCTGTGCAAGTATTGGTCACCCCTCTACAGAAAAAGAAATACACACACACACACACAAAAAAAAATAAATAAATCCCAGTTTGCATAGTGAGGGATGAAGATGGCTGAGGGCCATCATGACTACAGAAGAGCCAGAAGTGATCACCCAATTCCTATCCCTGAGTGATCTGTGAGATATACAAGCCCCTGGCTTATCAGGGACTTGTATCAAGGATGTCACAGAGAGACTTCCAAACTTGGTACATCCCACTGACTACTATCCATTGCTGCTGTTTCACCTGGGCACCACTGATATAGCCAGAAGCAACCTCAAGAGTATCAAGGACTGCAGAACCCTAGGAGCAGCAGTGAAGGGCTTGGGGCCCTCGTAGTCTTTTCATCTATCCTCCCAGTCAAAGGGAAGGGGCTTGAAAGGGCTGACCGAACTGGGAAGATTAAGAAATGGCTACAGGAGGCGTGTCACAGACAGGGCTTTGGCTGCTTGGACCATGTGACTTGCTTGAAGAAACCCTGTGGTCTGGGGGCTGATGGAGTCCATCTGTCAGAGAAGGGGGAGAACATCTTTGGCCAGAGGCTGGCCAATTTAGTAAGGAGGGCTTTAAACTAGAGGTGCCAGGGTAGGGCATCCTCAATTCATCCCACTTTGAGGCCAGTGCTAGAAATAGATGCCCTGGGCCTGAAGAAGCATCGCAGGCCAGCGAGAGAACACGTGAGGTGCCAGAGAATGGATTCCAGCCAGTGAACAGTCCAGCCAGTAAGTCAGTTTCAATG
>JANHGN010021885.1:0-102499 GCA_024605025.1 Megaceryle maxima | reverse complement strand
ATAGAATATAAAATACAATATAAAATCTTTTTTCTATTTAAGAAAGTGCTTGACTTTCATATAATAGAGTAGCTTTGCATATATCATTCTTCCTCTTAGAAACTGTGTCTGATTCCCTGTTGATTTTTGGTTCTGTTGCTTTTTGCAGGATGTGGAAAATATATTTAGTCGTATATCAGACATTCATGAACTTAGTGTGAAGTTATTGGGTCATATAGAAGACACTGTTGAAATGACAGATGAAGGTAGTCCTCATCCGCTAGTAGGCAGCTGTTTTGAGGACATGGCAGAGGTAAGAAAATGGGTTTTGTTTTTTTTTTTGCTATTCAAGTGGAACAAGGGCTTCTTCACTAACAAGCTTGCTGAGTCGGTGAGGAAGGCTTTTGAACGAGGCTCATTAGTGGATGGAGACCAAAGCTTGCAGATTGAAGAACCGAGAGAAGGAGATGTGCATAGTAGAAAGCATGACAAAAAAGGGCTCTTGCACTTTCCACTGGAGAAGGATGACCGAAGGCTCATCTGAAGTGTCTTCTTTCCCCAGGATGCACACGCTCATGCACAGACAGTAGGATCTGGGAGTCTGTGCACAGTTGCAAAGGTGTCAGGTGACTGGAATTAGCACCATGGTGGGGAGGGTTGCATAATATAGGCACTCAAGAAGGATAGGTGGGGAAAATGAGGCCAGGAGGCGTAACAAAATATTAGCTCAAATACATAGAGCTCTGTTACAGAATTAATGATGAGCTGGTGGAGTGCTTAAGAATCAAGATGAGAGGAGGAGGCCACCAAAAGTCATGTTGAACTTCTTCTGCAAAGACTGCCCAATTGACAAGTTGGTAAAACCTTCTCTGAACAAGTAGGAGTCATCTATCACAGGCCTTGGTTCTCTTGTGAGAATAACCTTCCTGACATCTGGTGCGTGGACAACTTACTGTGGTTCAAGTAATCCAGAAGATTTCTGGAGGGCACTGGGAACAGTTTTTGTGGCACATGCTGATGGGCCAACTAAGAAGAGTGCAACACTTGACCACTTTCTCATGAAAATGGGAAAACCTGGCAGGTAGCATTGTAGCTAATAGTAAGCTTGGTCACAGGTGGTAGAGTTTAAGGTTCTGGGAAGAGTGCAGGAGACAAACAGACTGAAGACTGTGGGCTCTGGGAGAGTAGACTTAGCTTGTTCAGGGAATTGGGCAGAGGGCAGAAAGAGCTCAGGAGAGCTGACTTATTTTAAAAGGTGGTGTTCAAAGCACAAGGAATATGCATTCCCAGTCCCTAAGCAAAAGGATAGGTGTAGCAGAGGCAAGGATAAGTGCAGTTTTGGACTTTCCTGTTTAACTCAGGCCTTTCACTACAAGAAGGACATGAAAGTGCTTGCACACTGAAGAGAGCAACGAAGCTTGTGAAGAACCTAGAGGACAAGTCTTATGAGGAGTGGCTGGGACAACTGGCTTTTTTTAGTCTTGAGAAAGGGAGGCTCAGGGGAGACCTCACTGCTCTCTATAGCTGCATGAAAGGAGGGTGTAACAAGATGAGGTCAGTCTCTTCTCCCAAGTAGTAAGTAATAGGACAAGAGGAAACAACCTCAAGCTGTGCCAGGAAAGGTTGAGATTGGATATTAGGAAGGATTTCTTCACCAAAAGGGTTATCAAGCATTAAAACAGGCTGTCCAGGGATGTGGTGGAGTCACCATCCCTGGAGGTATGTAAAAGCTCTATAGATGGGGTGCTTAGGGACATGGATTAGTGGTGGTCTTGGTAGTGTTAGCATTATGATTGGACTTAATGATTCTAAATGATTCTATGAAGAATCACAGAAAAGAAACACAGGTTTCTCAGGAGGAATGTAGAAGCATTGTCTAGGCAGGTAGAAATGGTATTAAGAGGTCTGCAGCTCAGCTGGAGTTAAACTTGGTGAGGAATGTGAAGCAAAGAAGGGCTTTATAGGTAAAATAGGATGAAAAATAAGATGCTGGCAAGCACAGGTATCTTGCTTATGATGTGAGGCACCCTGTTCTAGAGGACATGGAATGGACTGAGTTACCCAAACCTCCTTTACTTGGTCTTTCCTGGTAAGTCGTGCTTTTAGGTTTCCCAGTTTGGCCTGCTACCAAAGATTGAGAGGTGAAAGTCATCTAAGGTGAATATATGCAAGTCTGCACAACAAGACAGAATGCTGAGGCAGATGGCTAACATCATTGTGAGGCCACTGTCCAGAACTCTTGAAATATATTGGTGAGTTGTGGAAGTCTTCAGTGAGCGGAGATAAAGTGTTGTGCCCAATCTCAAAAAGACTGATGAGGAAGATCCTGGAAACTAGAAACTGATCAGCCTCTCCCTCAGGGGGACACACGGGATGACAGGGTTACTTTTCTGGGAACCTGACAGGTTGGAGAAATGTACCTACAGGAACCTCATGGAGTTGAGTAAAGGTGAGCATGAAGGTCTGCATGTAGGACCAAGCAACCCCATGCAGTGGAGCAGCTGCCTGTCTGAGGAGCAGTGCTGCTCAATGGGGCTTGGAGATCCTCGGGAATCAGTGATGGCTGACTGCCTTCTGGGTTATGTTAGGAAAATTGTAGCCAGCAGATTGAGGGGACAGTTTTGTATAGCACTTGAGACCACTATCTGGCATACTGTGTCTTGTTTTGGTGTTCCTAGTACAAGATATGCTTATACATAAGGGTTGCCATGATGATTAAGGAGTTGAGGCCTGTGATGTACAGAGAGTGTTAAGAGTACTAGGTTTATTCGGTCTTATAAGTCTGAGGAAGGAGATCTTAGTGCTGTGTTCAGTTACCTGAAGGGAAGGTGTAGAAAAGACTGAGGCAGGCTCTTATTGGGGGTTCACAGTGGAGAACTACAAGGTGAGATTAGAGTGTGCGAATGGTAAAAAGAGCAATCCTGCTTAGATACTGGGGGTTGAAAATCTTCAGTGAGAACAACTGACCATTGAAATAGGTTACCTAGAGAGGTTTTGGTGCCTTCTCTTCTTGGAGGTATTCAGAACTCAACTGGATGACCAGCCTTTGACACTGGGATCTGGCTTTGGCCCTGAGGTGAACAGAGATTTGGACTAGATGACCTTCAGAGATGGCTTCCAGACTGAATTACTCCATGAGTCTGTGCATGTAGAAGTACTGCTTCTTCTCTATAGGTGTTTTGGAAAAAGTATGTAGAGGAGCTTCTCCTATGTGGCATATGTATTTTCTTTAAGATATAAGAAACTTAGATATTAAAACAGTTTTGTAAAATTATTCTGTGTTTCTTCTTAGGAACTAGCATTTGATCCATATGAATCATATGCACAAGATATTTTGCGACCTGGTTTTCATGATCATTTTCTAAGTCAATTATCAAAGCCAGGAGCAGCATTTTATTTACAGGTAACTTTATTTTAAGTAAGCCATATTATTTATATTAATATTTTAATTACAATGTATTGTTGTTTCAACACATTTATTGTTTTAAGACTGAAATTTAGTTTGTTTCTAGTCAATAGGTGAAGGCTTTAAAGAAGCTGTTCAGTATGTTCTACCCCGGCTGCTCCTTGCTCCTGTTTACCACTGCCTTCATTATTTTGAACTGCTAAAAGTAAGAACATTGTGTCAATACGATGTTTTTTTCATAATTCTCAGTGTTGGATTGCAGAACTCAGGTGTAAAACCATTTACTAGAACATGAATAATAAAACTGCTGTGATGCAAGAAAAGCAGGTTATGTGCTCTGGAGCATGCTATAATTACCTGAATGTCAGCTTGTAATTTCATGGGAGTTTTAGAGCAGCTAACAATTTGCATTGAATAAGTTACTATTAATTTAGAAAGCAGTAGAGGTCTAGGTACTCATATGCTTGGAATGTTTTGTCTCAACAGCGATAAGAGATGAATGCAATTGGCTATATTACAGAAAATGTTCATGGCTTTCTCAAGCTGTTATTTTCTAAATTTTAGAATCACTGTAACTCTTCCCATCTGACTTAATTTTATGTTCGTAAAAGCTTCAGTATTCTTGCAGTACACATCCCACAATGGTTGTAAAGGTGATGTCCTTCCTTCAAAGAGAAGGCTTAATTGATTGATACACTAGTTGGGCTTTTTGTAAGGAGACCTCACATCAGTAGAGTAACAGTAAAGATTCTGTAACATATGCATGTAAAGAAAATAGCTACAGAATGTTTATCTGGGGTATTTATCAGTAATGACTAATAAACTTTAAGGAGTGTAGAGTGTTTTGAGGAAAACTTTCAAGTAGAATCTTCATTTGGACTAAATGGAAACTGATAAGAGATACAATGTTCCAAACTTACTTGGGGAAATTCGGATTAGAAATTTAAAAAAAAAAAAAAATTTAAAAATAATATCTCTGCTCTTTTGAGAAAATCTGGGTGTGTTTTTCTTGAATGTTTGTTTGGTTGTCTTGGGATAACTCAGTACTTAGGTCATCTTTGAGTCTAAGTCTCTACAGTTTTAACAGCATTTTTTACTGATTTAGATCTACACGTACAGCTTTGGCACATAGCTCATCTTGTATCCTATGATCTTTTGAGTTTTAAAACATATGCTTGATCTATTTGTCTAATGCATGGGTTTGGTGTGATTTTTCAGACATCTTTAACATATTAAGCATTTATTTTCGTAATAGTCCATTGGAAAGGAGGTATGATACAGCTTATCTGCATTTTGTACGATAAAGACCTGCACAGACATAAGGTTTCTCTGCTCATGCTTTTGTCACACAGTCTCAAAACACAGTACCTTATGGCTTTGTGTACTTCATGTGAAAATGACATCATTGTCTTATGTAATAGACAAAGCATGAAGGATTAATATTGTCTGACACACAGATATCCTGTGTTACTTTTTGCCATTGGTAATTTTAGAGGGCAGAGTGTGCTTTTGGAGGAAGGGAGTAGCTCATGTTTGCCTTTTCTAGAGCAAACCGGAGTCTAAGCTAAGCCCACCTCCAGAAGGTTATCAGTCTTTGCAACTCTTGACTTAGGCATTATGTAAAAAATCCTTGCCTTATTCATGCTCTACACACACACCCTCCACCCTGTGTAAATCAAATATTGTTGGGTTTAATTTTGTTCTATGTAACCTTCTGATAACCTTTCTGGCTTTCTTCCTACTGTGTTGTTCGTATCACATTTTAGTGAGACACCTGTCAGTGTGGTCTGTCAGATGTGATACATGTAATAGGCAGTGATGGAAGAAGTATTTTATTTAGCTTGACTATAGATATACTTAAGGATAAAGGGGTTAGCATTTTTCTTTGAGCCGTGTTGTGTAATCTTGCATACTTTGAACTTACGTATTTAAAATGCATCTCAGAATTACCATCTAACTACACTGACTACAAAAAAAGTAAATTTATATTCACTGATGGTTATCCTATTTAGAAACTGAAGCCCTCCTGAAGGTTGGGTGGGCACCAGGAATGCACAAATTAATATTCTGTTTTTAGCTGAAGCTCTTTGTTCTAACTTTATTGAAAAATAAACATATGACTAAGGGCTGTGTTTTCCTTCAACCAAAATGGAAGTCCCCAAACTTTATATAAGAAACTAACTATATAAAATAGCGGGTTCATACAAGACTGTGCTTTTCTGCATATTTGCAGATAATATGAATGGGCTTCTAAATAATATAAAATCCTGTGAATAGAAATGTGGACTCTTAAGAGAAAGGTTGGGTGGTACAAAGAGAGCAGTTATTTATGACCTTGAGTAATTGAAAAAAGAAGTTCAGAAGACTTAAATTGAATTGGGCACTGTTTCAGATGCTGTAAATTTGTGTGCATGTATGATATTCTTTCCTTTGGATGAATAGATTACTTTAAAATTCCTTTTTTTTTTCTTTCCTAGTAGGAATGGGTCAAAGCATAGATAATCTTTGCTTAGATAATGTAGTATGTTCCAGAAAACAGGGGGTCTAGATAGAGAGTTTGGGGTTTTTTTTCTTTTTTCCCCTCTCTCCTTAAGCCAAGTGAAGACTTCTTGTCTCATAGTGACTTATGAGTGGAAATTTCTTTGCATTGTATCTTTGCAAATACTTTTTAGTTGGAATTTTACCTATAATGATCTTAAATTCTTCGTATGCTTTCATTTCACAACAGCATCTAGTGTATTGTGTTTTTTTCAGACTTTGTTCTTAGATTTTAAATAATTTGCCAATCTTTACTGTCTAGCAATTCAGCTCAAGTAGAAATACTCCCCACTTAAACCTTTTTTGTCTTTCTCTTTCACTATTCTAATGTAACTTAAAAAAAAAAAAAAAGTATTTTGGTTTGACTGAGTTTTCCAATATAAAAACCCAATCTTTTCCCAACCTGAGAGTATTAAGTATTAATACTGTCTCCTATAACATCCTTGTGGGTAAACTTTTTACTTAGTGTCAGCAAAGGGTATTTGTTTTTTTCCCCAAATCACTTTGTCTGCTGTTCTTCTTTCCAAGTAAAGTGTATGTGTAATACTGTTTTGAAATAAAAGTAAAAGCAGAAGTATTACTGGTTTACATGTGTTTGTATATGTAACTGCAGATGAGGATGACTGCTTTTCCATCCACTGGAGATAATGTGCAATTTTATGTCTGTGACAGATGAGGGCCTGTCTGCTGGAGGAAATGTAGATCGACCAAACTGATGCTGGTGTGTGATAAGGACTGCAAAATATCTTTGTTTCTTGGGAGAAAAAGCTGTGGGGGATGTAAAAAATTATCTGAAATCTAAAAAGAGATTTCCTAGAATATGACAATAGGTGAAAAATTCAAACAACTTCACATAATTAAACTGTGAAGACTTAGATTACAACTGAAGTGTTGTAAAGGTACAGAATTACGCCTTAGGGTAGAAGTTAGAGGTGATACAGCCAGTTAAATGAGGTTCCATATTTCTTTCTTGCTTATGTGGTTTCATTGAGAACACTTCTCTTGCTTTTCTCCTTCAAATGCTAGTGAGTTTATGCTTTAAGTCAGCTGTCTGGCAGCCAAAGGGAAGATGGTAGGGGGAAAATAAGATTTTGTCACATGTGTGCACTTTTTCCCACAGACTTGGTTATTGTGACTCTAACTGGCTTTCTGAGAGCCCTGCTCTCTCACCCTTTAATTGAAAAAGTTCTTCAGTATGTATTTAATTTTTTCTTTCTAGCTGTGTTACTCATTGATGGATTTCCTATGTGTTTGTATCAGAGACAGATATACGGACATGTGTATTGCTTCATTTGTCAATGATTTATGCCATCTGTTACGGAGTTGCAATGGGGCTGTATGTTCTCCTGTATAGCTTTTTTTTTTGTTTATACAGAGGCTATATCTGGGCTTTTGAGAAGCTGATGCCTTTTTCCCATGAATTTTCTAATGAGAATGAATTACCTGGAGAATATTTTTCCATTACTCAGCTAAAATGATTTTTCTGCAAAAGCTGTGTAAAATCTAACAAAAGTAAAAAAATTATCATTTCACTTTACAGTCCTCAGTGACACTTGAGCTGTGTTATTGTCAATCTGCTGCTGGACCAACAAATCCTGTACTTTGATCCCTTGAAGCAGGGAGTAGGATGGCACAGGGCCAGACTGTTCTTACCTAGATGACCTCTTGGGGGGGCCACATGGAGCACTGACTGAACTCTTGACTTTTGACTCCACTTCTGTGTTTGATTGTAGTGTTCCAGAGTCCTGTTTTCTGATCCATGTTCTAGGAATATTTGCAGGGCAAATTCTCACTGGTACTGTGGGAATTAGGAGAGCTGTACTGGGGCAGACTGTTCTGCAGGGCTGGTGATCTGTCCCCATGACTGCTGCTAACGGTGGTAGATAGCTCTTTAGCTTATGTGGCAGCAGTTTATGCTGAACAGCTAAGGCAAAGCTCTCATGAAAATAGGTGTTACAGGAACTTGGACAAATTTTGATCCTTTTGTTTTTCTTTTTTTTAAATTTCTAATGTATTCCGCAGGTCTGCTAATAATGAGGAAACAAAACAAAGTGACAGTAAGAAAGAGAATTTCAGAGCATGAAGGCTCTAGAAGGATCTGTGTGAGCTTGTATGTTTGTTGCAGAAGGATAATGAATCTGCTATGGAAGAGACATCAGCATATGCAAAAAACCCACAAACAAACAAAAAAACCACAAACAAATATATTTTTGAAGAGTGTAGAACAAATGGGTTTTCCATACTCTGAGAAGTAAAGGTCTCCTGTAAACAAAATAGGCATTTCCCTAGTAACGGCGTCTGGGCCTATAAAATGCATATGTGGCATGTAGTAGCCTACAAAAATTCTGAATGTTTAGGAAGTGGTTTCACGAGAACATCAAGGAAGTAATTTGAAAACAAAGCTTTGTTTTAATATCTGTTCTGTGATGAAAGAAATGTTGACTGTGTAAACTCAATGAGAATTGCTCACATACATGAGTCGCTTCCCAGTTGCAGAAACTGAGAGCAAAAATACACTCTTTCCTGCTAAGCAGACACCAGTTGAAATACAGAGCAGGCTGCAGTAGCACTTGAGCAGACCTAATCTGAAATGATCTTCTGATAGGCTCTACCCATTCATAGGGATGCTGGTGGCAAATTGGCCACCTAAGAAGTCTGTTATGGAAAACTTTGAACTGTTGAATTGGTGAAACATCAATTGACAAGACTTATGCATTGTTTATATTTTTGAATAGCTCCTCCTGACTTTCCTCAGTGTTCATCCTTATTTGAAGAATGCCATTTCCTTCAGAGCAGTGTAACTTATTTTTGAAACATGTATTTTCTTTTCATTGCCCCCCTTTCCAGGTACGAGCATTTACATCAAGTAATCAAAGTAGCAATTCCTTAAATGTGCATGTTTATTTAGTCAAATGGTTTAATTTTTTTTTCACTCAGGTGAGGTTTGATGTACTTAAATTTTCCATCTTTGAGATCTATTTTAAGAAACATAGTCAAGCTGTGAAAGAACTAGGAACCTTGCACTTAAAATGTTTCTTATTTGTCTCTGTTTTAATGCTTTTCTTGTACAGTATTCTTCTCAATAGGCTGGCCATATTTTATGTTATGTGAATTGAAACTTAATATGAAATAAAAGATGAGAGCTGTTTTGCTTCTATCTCTTTTTAAAATGTACTTACAAGAGAACGCTGGAGGCTTTTGCTAACATTATCTGATATCTCAGGTTTGATATTTGACATGCTTATGTAAGATTATGACAACATAACTTTTAAAAATTCAACTGATGAGGCTTAGTTAAGCTTTGAGTGGAGAAAAAGCTGTTACCATTATTTCAGTAACATAGGAAATTCCACTTTGCTATTAATGCAAATAATATTCCTGCTGTAATGTAAGTCTAAATAAACAATTATATTAATATATGCATATTTTTACTGCACTGTGCTCAAGATTGTCTGAGTCTATGCCAAAATAAACTGACTTTTAAAATTTCAGTGCATTAAAGCTATGCATGTATGTCCAGGAATATGACACATGGAGTTTCCTTTATGCTGCGTGAAGTGCCTCTTAAGACTGCTAGTTCCCTGCACCTGTCTCCCTTTGCTGTTCCAGATGATTTCCCGATGCTTTCTAAAAACTAAAGACTTTGGATATGAGTGCCCTTTTTGCCCCAGCATACTGCTGCTTTACATTGAGTTTCTTATTTGGAGGAATTGCAAAAAGTCTAAAAGAGCTTTTGGGCAGCTCAATGCTAGTGAGCCAACTTCCAGGTTTTTTTTCTGGCAAAGTGCCAGCAGACCTACGTGCCTGCGTTTGTCAGAGAAGCAGCTCTCTTCATTTTTATTCTTGATCATAAAATAGCCTGTGTTCAAAATTGCTTTTTGGTAGGTACCCTGTTCTCAAACATGTTGAAGAAAACAGTGAGGCATTAGAACAGAAATAGTGTCAGGGCACCTCAGGTTCTCGTGAATGTTGCTTGCTTACTGCAGCATTTCCCTAGCAGCTGGGTAGGTCGCTTGCTTTGCCAGCTCTGCAAGGTTTTCTGTTGCCTCGCTGTGGGCTTCAGGATGTCTGAAGAAATTATATAGTGGGTTTTAACGAGGTTTGTCTGAAGCAGTGCTAGTTCAGGCTCATTCTTCAAAGTACTGCGGTGTGCAGCTTCCACTTGTAATGTTGGTCTACTTATGCACTAAAATTCTTGGATTAATGTTTTGAGGGGCACTGAGTGTTGTTAGCACCTACAATCAAGTCATCTTGAGTTAAGCTTAAGCAAATTCAATTGTCATTTCTCTGCCTCCTGTGTACCCTTGTATTTTGTGTATAGAAGCTAATTTGTGATCTCTCTTCCCAGATGAATGGGGAATCTTTAGTTCACAAATCTCAATGGTTAGATTTAGAATAGCAATCTAGGAAGACAAAAGTCCAGACTGTGATGTAAGCCCTGAAGTACAAGATTTTCTATCCCTTGTGACACCTACTGGTATTGCTATATCTGCTTATTCTCATCATAGGTATAATTTATTTTCTGTCATTGTCTTTATAGATAAACAATTCTCTGACAGCATAAGAGAAGGGCTACCATAGTCTAATTTTGCACTGCATGAGGAGGATTTCTTTCATACCTGTTTGGAATTTCCTGGTTTTATAAGTACCTAAACTTTGTGTGTTATGCAACATTTAAAACAAAATACCTTGTCTTCCACTTCTTGATACCTTTTAAGAGCTTGTGGCCTAGAATATAGAGTACTCTTTTTTTTTTTTTTTTTTTATCAGAAACTTCCCTTAGCAGTTTGTTTTTCTTGAGTGGCCAGGATATTGTCCCTATAGGGTTATGAATCATTGCAATCATTATAAACTAATATTTTCTCATAAGTTTATTAAAAAACAAAACAACTCTAATACTACTGATAATCAGAAATCTGTACCTCCTTCTCATAATAATATTCAGAGGACACTTTATCAATAAATATCAAACCACCACTTACTTAGCATTGACCTGATTCATTCATTAGGGGGCACTGCACAGCTATAGAAGAATCAGTGAGATTTGCAGAGAAACTTTGTGTTTTCCAGTGATGCCATTTCACTTTCCGTAATCTCCTCTTTTCACAGTCTGGGGATGATGTAAGGTGAAAGTCATGGCTGTAGTTTAAGCTCAGTTCTGACTAAAACTGGTTTTGACAGCAGTTTATGGTAATTGTATCATGCTAGAATATAAACTCTCAAATTCCTTCTCTGTGTGCAGAGAAGTGTCTTCATGGTAGTTCACAGCACTGTCTGATTTGCCATTTGCTTTGATGTTACCTTTAAGACACATACTTGATACTTTCTAAATGTTAAACCTGGAGCATAATTATACTCAGTGAAATTTTATTTAATTCGTATAATAAAGTTGGAACTTTGGATTACTTCTAATGGATCTTGATAGGGAAATGTTAGCATTAAACAATTGCTTTCTCACCAGCACTGTATAGAAACGTGTGTTTTGCTTTTGGACATGGACCTTTCTGTGATGAATGCCAAAATATTTGCAACTGGAGAGAGATTGCTGTAAAAATCACTTTATAAACTTGACACAGGAGCAGAATGCTTTGCAGTAATGAATGTTAGTTTGTACCAGTATGTTTCTGAAGAGAATATACAAAGAATTTTTTTTTTTTCTTTTTTTCCAGGTAGTGAGCTCATAAGGTGCAACATTGAGAAAATTCTTATAATTTTATAGGGGTTAATTTTTCTGTTTGGTTGGTTTAGCACTCCCCTTATATGTGTTAGCCTACATTTGTAGGGGTTTCTTCTGAGGGTTCTCCAAATTTAAAAAACTTTCTTCTTTTGGGATATGGGCTATTTTTGTTCTTCTTTATGCTAGGTGCCGTGCACCTATCGTAGTTTGACTGGAGCATTTAGGTTATATAGATATCTTACAAAATATTTTCATAAGCTTTGTATGTTGAATGAAATTTTCCAGTGGTTTTGTCCTCTGTTTTGTGCACTTTTTGCTTCTTACTCTCCTGTTGTACCCTTACAAGCAAGTCGCAGAATATTGTAGGCTCTAATAAGGCTTGTTTTCAAGGAGACTAGGCTAAAACAATCTTTGTCTATTGTTGAAGGGTTGCTACCAGAGATAATAGGAAATCCAGCCAAACTTTCTTGATGGAAGTTGGCAGAGGCAGTGTGCAAGGCAAGGAGCGTCCTTTGAGCTCTTGTGCAGGAAAGACGCAAAGTATTAGAGGTAGTTATGTATTTTTCTTAGCTTTCTTTTAGACATCTGCCACCCGTTCTGCACCTACCTGATTTGTCTGAAGTCCTCTCTTAACTGAGGTGGTCTGTACAACTGAAACAAAGGGAAGACAGTAACTTTGTGTTAAATCTAGAGAGTAGGAAAATATGACAGGAGTAGTCCGTTCCTTCATGGAGTGATGTATTCTCCCTAAGACTTCTTGGAAAATAATGCCTGTTGTGATGCATTGTCAGCACTGTTTCCATGGTTGTGACACAAATAGGCATGAGTGCCTAATGCTGCTTAGGCCAAGAGTATGATAGATTATACTATATGAACCAAAGCTGCCTAGAAAAAACATTGTGGTCATTCTTAAAGCTGAAAACACAATAAAGTAGTCTGGGCATTGATAGTTGTTGTTCTGAATGATTAACTCTGATCAGAGAAAAAATCAATGCTATTTTATGACCCATTTAAAATATGTTGTATTCAGTTGCATTTTAGAAGACAATACTTAAATGTCACACAAGAAAGCAGACACCATGATTGTTCTGTTTCCAAGGGTGTCTTGTTCTGGTCCATGGCAGCCTGTTGCTTCACTTTTACCACTTCTGTCAAAACAAATGTAGAGCCAGTTCTTGGTACGTAATAATCTGAAACACTTGTCTCCTAATAATCTTGTAAATAATTGTTATCTCAGTTTTATGTTTAGGCCACAGCTCTGTAGTCAACAATTTTTTCAGTAACTATAATGTGAAACATTTTTCATCTTAAACCTTCATTTAAGTATTAAATCTTAAACATCTTAAGATAAAAACGTGACAGGTCTTAAAATACTTACATCACGACAGTTATGCACAAAGTATTAATATTAACCCTTCTTGCCCAGTTTGTTTATAGCTTCTTTTTTTTTTTTCTTTTAAGAAAAGCTGATTTAATATATGAAGGTGTGAATGTAACTGTGTATTCAGACAGACAGGGTCTTATGTACCCTAGTTTTACAAGCTGGCTGTGGTTAGATGCCTCTGTGTTTTGTGATGGAACAGCCACGCATCCCCTCCATGGAGGAAGAACATTTACTTCTTCCCACTGTCTCTTTGGTTATTGTTTCTCCCCTTTGTATTTTTTCATTGAAAAAAAACCCACAGTCCTGGTGGATAAGCTGAACACAAGCTGGTAGAACACCCTTACAGCAACAAAGGCCTTTACTGCTGTATTAGCAAGTGTGCAGCCACCAGGTTGAGGGAAGTGGCAGTGCCTACCTGTTTAGTACTGGCAAGGATGCATCAGGAGAACAGTGGCCAGCTTGGGCTTCCTATTTGACATTTCTATACTAAAACAAGGCCACTGGAAGGGCTTGTCAAGGTGATGTGAGGAATGGAGCATGTGATGAAGGAGAAGCTGGGGGAGTAGACTTATTCATTGTGAAGAGAAGGCTGAGGAGGAGGGGAAACCTTCCTTGCTGTCTTTGACTGTGTGATGGGATGAGGAAGACAGAGGAATCCTTATAGCTCCATATATTCCACTATGAAAAGTCAATAAGGGAAGTCTCAGTAAACTATTAGGAATAAAAA
Source organism: Megaceryle maxima (assembly GCA_024605025.1). Classification (NCBI taxonomy): domain Eukaryota; kingdom Metazoa; phylum Chordata; class Aves; order Coraciiformes; family Cerylidae; genus Megaceryle; species Megaceryle maxima. Next base: position 88,788 of record JANHGN010021885.1, on the reverse strand, counting down.
TTTGCTATGCAGATTTCAGGCATTGGAACAGATTGTCTGGAAAGGTTGTGGCCTCCCCATCCTGAGAGCTATTTAAAACTCAATATGCCCTAGGCAGCCTGATCTATGTTGACTCTGCAGTTGAGCTGGAGGCTGGATAAGATGCTGTCTCCAGGGTCCCTTCCAACCTTAATTATTGGTTTGACACTTGTTAGTGAGGTGAGAGTCCTTGTAATCTTCTGTTCATAAATGCAATGAAGGAGTTTTGCTTAGCTTTCAGTCCAGCTTGCTTGTTTCAAGAGTGTTTATATGTATTACAAATGTACAGACATCTCACAGATTTGATCCAGTGATGTAGAATGCTGTGTATGGGGATCTCCTTCCCCACATGTTCCTCTTAAGATTTAACACCTCTAATGGGCTCTTATTTTTGGAGGCATACGGTAAATCAAACTAATTTTGAGGTAAATTATGCATGCCTGTGTGTATCTGCATTTGGGATGCTGGTGACTGCTACTCACTTTATTGAGTTTAAGCTCTTAGCAGACAGCTGTCTCTCACCTGTGTCAGTAATTGCACCTGGTTATTTCATTAAGTTTAATAACAAGCAGGAGCATGAAAAATCAGCAGGATTGGATTTCTTCTGGGTTTGCACATAGCAGAATGCTTGTAACACTTTCTCTATTTGACTTTCAATGTTCACAGCAATTGGAAGAAAAAAGTGAGGATGAAGAGGATAAAGAGTGCTTAAAGCAAGCAATAACTGCCCTACTAAATCTTCAAAGCAGTATGGAACGGATATGCTCCAAAAGTCTTGCAAAACGAAGGCTTAGGTAAACATCTTTCCATTTTTTTTCCTGCTTTCTGCTCTTAATGCTTTGCTATAAATCCAGAGCTCCCAATTTCCTCTTTTAGTAAACAATGAACAAAATCGTTTGTGACAAGCCTTCTTTTTCAGAGGAAGTGACATCAAAGCCAAGATAATTTGTTATTGTTTTAAAACTGTTGTAATTTCTATGTCCTTGCATACTGGTAGTTGAAACGTTCTGACAATTCACTGGTAAGTAGCAAGTTATGGCATTTGTGGATTAATTATGCTCAGATAATAAATATCTAGCTAAAAATCCTGTAAAAGTACAATTCTTTGTGATTAGAAGGAATGTTCTTGAATTTGAAACTACTTAATCTGAAGTTCTTTATGCAATGGCTAGTTAAAATTACCAGTAGATAATAGAAATAGATGCATAGATAACTAGTACTTAGCTGCACTGTTGTAGCAAATTATTGGATTATCCTATCTTCTCTTTAATTTAATGCTAATATTTGTATGGTTATTTAAATGTGTTAAAACTTTGGATTTGCTCTTAGAAGTGTTTCAGTATTTTCTTTGCCAAACAAGTTCTGTGCTGTAAAGTGTAATCTAGGCAGGGACATGAATGTATTTAACAGCTTCTTTTCTCTGAATGTGCTTCTTTCAAATCAATGCAGTCTAAAATTCTTTAGTCAGTTATGAAATGAGTGATTTGTTAGGCCAAGAAGCACTAACGCCTTGCCTACTTCTGGATGCCTGTGTTTAGGTAAAATATTTATTGCACAGAATATATATAGAAAATTTATCGGATGAGGTACTTAAGAGAAACATTAGTTACAGTTTGCAATGGTGCTTTTATTGAGTGCTGAAATTGCATTCGCAGTGGAATTCTTGCCACTCAGAAAGATGATCTGGTTTTGCTTTTAGTGGTGGCTGTGGTTTTTAAATACATGTATACTAACAGGCTGCCTTTCTCCCATCCTTCACTAAAGTGAATCTGCATGCCGGTTCTATACTCAGCAGATGAAGGGGAAACAGCTAGCAATTAAGAAAATGAATGAAATCCAGAAAAATATTGATGGTTGGGAGGGTAAGGACATTGGTCAATGCTGTAACGAATTCATCATGGAAGGAACGCTCACACGTGTAGGAGCAAAGCATGAAAGACACATATTTCTATTTGATGGCTTGATGATTTGCTGTAAGTCAAATCACGGCCAGCCAAGACTTCCTGGTGCTAGCAATGCAGAATACCGTCTAAAAGAAAAGTTCTTCATGCGAAAGGTACAAATCAACGATAAAGATGACACTAATGAGTACAGACATGCTTTTGAAATCATCTTAAAAGATGAGAACAGTGTTATTTTTGCTGCTAAATCAGCTGAAGAGAAAAACAACTGGATGGCAGCATTGATATCTTTGCAATATAGAAGCACGCTGGAAAGGATGTTGGATGTAACAATGTTGCAGGAAGAAAAAGAGGAGCAGATGAGATTTCCAAATCCTGAGCTTTATAGATTTGCAGAACCAGACTCTGAAGAGAATATTGTGTTTGAAGAAAATATGCAGCCCAAATCTGGAATCCCCATCATCAAGGCAGGAACTGTTGTCAAGCTCATCGAGAGGCTTACTTACCACATGTATGCAGGTGAGGCACTTCATTTATATAGACAAAACTCTATGTGATCTCTAGTTCATGCTTCTCTTTCTGTTTTAAATGCATGCAGCAAAATATATGAAGTGTGTAGAAAGTGAATATGCTTTACTGTGCACATACTCAGTCATACTTTCTGAGTTAAGGTTTTGAGATCCAAATATGCACCTCTGTAACTGTAGCAGTTAAAAATATGAATCCTGTTTGGCTGAACAGAGTGGGATATGCATGTGCATAAGGTTATTCTCATGCAAGGGATGGGGGGGTGGGGGACCTGCAGGAATTGAGCTCCAGACAATACTTTTTCCTGTATGCCCCAGGCTACAAGAATTGCCTTTCCTCAAGACTCCCAGAGCTGGATAGCACATGACATGCTGGATACCAGCAGTGTGGAAGAGAATTATAGGCCCAGCGTTTTCAGTTAAGGGTTGGACTCTGACAAACTGTTACCTGTGTCCATGTTGGTGTGTAATGAAAAGCACAAATACCAGCTTGCTAGAAGCAATCACTTGCATAATTAGGCCTTGGAACTTACCTTAATCAGAATTTCAGTGGGAATTGATTTTAGGACTTTTGACGTTGGATTTTTGTTTGTGTTGAAGATACATCGAAGGCATTTATGTGATCATCCAGTCCAACCTTAGTGTGTAGAGTTTTCCTTAAAATTTCCCAGGATTTTCCCAAGCTTGGGCTTGGGATTTTTTGTTAATTTTTTGACTCTACCTCAGTATTGGTTATTCTAAAACTTCATGCCTCTTGGTATTAGTGCTTCTCATATTCAACTGTAGATTCTTTATTTCTCCTGTTCTTTTTACTCTTTATACTCTGATTATTCTAAAATGTTCCTCTGCAGCTCAGCCCTGTGTACCCTGTATAGACCAGGAACATTTGTTCAGAAGTGGGGTGTAAGCAGAATATAATTAGTGTAGTTTAGTACTTTTGTTTATTTTTAAAATGCTTGTAAATACATCTGTTTATTCCATTACTTTTATTGCTCTTCTCTACGTTTCCTTCAGTTGAGCTTTCCTAACAGTTATTAGAAACCCGAACGCAATATTGTGCTGGCAGCTTTTACCAGAGTGGTTTTGTTCCCATCTTCATTTTCTTGTAACTTTATAAACTTTAGCTTTTGTCTCTGAATTTCCTAGGCATGATTTATGACATAATTTTATGAGGTTTGCAAGTTAAAATAAAGAATTCTGCCTTAGAGAAAGGAAGACACTTAAAAAAACCTATTTTAAGCTAGCATTGTATTCAGCAGAGAATTACCTGAAATAGTACTTCATTACTGCCCTTGTGAACATTTGCTTTGCTCTGGCTAACTTGCACACCACTGAGAATTGCCTTTTCTATATACACTGGGACATTGGTGCTGCAGCATTGGCATTGCTCCAGGTACTAGCAGTGCTCTCCATGCATTGTCTCTGGCTAGGGAGCCACAAACTACAGTCTCCAGTTCCATAAAATAGGAAGGCCTGTTATTTAGGAACATGTGGTATGTTGAAATATGTCTCTTGTATTTTTTTTTTTTTACTTGCATCTGTGTGTGTTTTTGGTTGATTGGTTAGATCCACTTTCATTCACAGTTATTTAAATCTCTGCTTGGAACAGCCCCTATTTAATAAAGCTTTAAGTCAGTTGCTTGTAGCCTAATGTTGCAGGTATGTGTGACGTTGACCAAACTATTGTATGATGAAACTGAGAACGTGTGTACTCTGAGATAGGCCAAAAGACTTTGACCAAAAGAATAAAAATGGTCGTCTTATGATACATTTAGCTTGCCTTTATAGCCTGAAAGATCTTAGTGCAACGTACATGAACTTGATGCTGAATTGCTACGTTGCATATAATTTCCCAACACTTCTGTCTTTCGTTCTATGCCTTCTGTTTTACAGTTGGTTTTCTATGAGGAAAAATGTTATCATTCTAACTGTTCTGTGCTGTCTCTTCCAGGGGAGCAGAGAAACAGATAAAGTGACTCAGCCAAAAATGCTCTGTTGTACAGGAAGCAACGTCCATTTACTATGTAAATCATGTAGTGTTTTATTGCATTTTACAAGATGCAGTGAGTAGGGCAACAGCTTCCCATAGTAAACCTTTAGCTCTTCTTTCATGCACGTATCGGCTGACTTCAAAGCTTCTGTTTTGCTTGGAGATGTGGGAAGATGAGTACTCTGGTGGTATCTAGCCAAACAGCTACAGACTAGAAATGCTTTTCTTGGGCTACATAGGATGGTGTATGTGTGATTGTGATCTTAAAATTAATTTCTTGATTTTATATTCATATGCCAGAATAGAAAGCTTTTACTTTTCTGACTTTTCTCAAATGCAGTGTGACTGATTATGGCAGCCCTGGATCTGACAGACAGTATTTACTGTAGCTGTGACTCCTCTCTAGGTTTTTATCTTTGTGGGTCAAATACTATAAGGAATAATTACAGATATAATTGCAGAGGTGGTACCGATTTTGTTGCAAGTAGCTGAAGAGCAGTTTAGTATGCAACTGTGTTCAAATGGTAGTCAAATCAGGTTGCAACTTTTTGCTTATCTGTGAAGATCCACGTAGTCCATCTCATTTGTAGATATGGGTGTTAGACCCCTAATTTTCTTTCTTCATTTCCCTGACATTGCACAAACAAGCTTATTGGCTGAAATATTTCTTGGTTTCCCTGTGGAACAGGGACAGCCCAGTAGCTGAGCTCTAATAAAGCAGTGCTGCCAAGGGTAGGAGGCATCCAACCACCACCGCAAGCGTAGGACAGGGAGACAGCCCTGACAGCCCCAAGGTGTGGCAGACTGTCCAGACCATCCTGATCTGGAGCAGCAAAACAGGGAGAACCCTCCTTTGCAGAAGCAGCTTTCCATACATTTTTACATGAGAAAAACTGTCCTTCGGTTAGAAATCCTGATCCTATATGCATATTCTGGTGAGATTTACTTGTTTTAATGTGTTTCCATGTTCATTAACTCCTCCTTTGCCTGATTTTTGCTGAGGAGCAGCTGGGTTAGGTAGTACCAAGATTTGAAATTCGTGGCAATTTTTTTCTATCTATAGGGCAGTGCTCTTCTATTTTTAAAGCTTTGATATGTTAAGAGTGCTTGTGCGTCATCCTGGTGTCCGTTTCCTTTCTTAAGGAATTCAAGGGTGATTATTTATAAATCCTTGCAGAACAACTTATTGTTCTTTTTTAGCTTTCAAATTGGCCGTATTGAAGAGAGAATTATCACATGACCAGACATCCTGATTAACTAGTGTTGTCTGTATTTTTTTTTAACAGTTGCTCATATATTGTACACTATTTTGAGTTGCAGATTTTGCTAGTAAGGTAACAAGGCTAGATTTGATTTTCTGATCTACTTATTTGTAATTCAGTATGTATTGTGGATTTAAACACACTTTTAAATAACCCTACCTGTAAACAATGACTTGGAGCTTGCGGTGATATGAAAATATTAATTGCTATAGAGGCTTTCATTTTCATGCAGATAAAATCTATTTATGGTGGACAGAATGTGACACATAGAGATGGCAAAGCAGAACAGCCAATTGTTTAAGAAATGGGAATTAGTGTACAACAGAAATAGGAGGAAATGCTGTCTTACACAATATACAGTTAATTTGTGCAACACATTACAGTAAACTGCTGCCCAAATGAAGAGCTTAATAGTATCTAAGAAAGGTAGAATGTTCATTCAAATGGTCAAGATGCTGGTAAATAGGTAAGGATTTAAAAAAAGCTCTTAAAACTCCATATTCCAGGAAACAAGTCTGATGGCTTAATATAGTGTTAGGTCAAACAATACAGGCTTTTTTTTTTTCTTCATCACAGCCTATAGGAACTCCTGCTTAAAATCCTGTATTCTCCCCTTCAGCTACTCTGTGTTAGAAAAATTACCAATTGGAGTGTTTTTAAAATCTTATATGGATTTAATATGCAAAGCCATTGCTCATGAATTTTGTTCAGTGAAAACAATGCTAACCTTGTTTAGAGGCAGGTCTGTGCACTGCCAGCATGCTGTCACTACACTTTGTCATACTTGAAAACAAATGGGTTTGTTTTTGTAATTAAAGGAGACACTTTGTTTTTTTTTCTTTTGAATACTTGCTTGTTTTTAAAATGCATTTTAATATTTTAAATTAACTGATATATAATTACTTAAATGAAATCTGTTGATTTTCTTGATGTGAAATAAATATAACTGACCGATTATCAGTTGTACTGGTTGAGGGAAAACATTCTCTCCTTGAAGAGACCATTTCTATCCAATGCAAAGTTACTTAATATGTCTCTTGAGTTATCTTGTCCTGATCATTGTCAAAATCAAAGTTGTTTTACTATGTGACTCATAAATAAAAGAATCAATTATTTTCAAAGTTGTTGACAAATAATCCAATCTTTTAATAATTGAAGTGAAAGAAAAAGTAATTGTTTTGAATTTTTGACAGAATAAAAATTGTTTTAAATTCTGCTTTGTATTGCTATTTTAAGAGATTCTGAATTGTTGCCAAAGCAGTTTTGGTTTACATGTCATCTCTGTAAATTGATAGGCTGGCATTCTTAATGTGAAAGGATACTTAAAGTAATTTTAAAGGATACTTAAAGTAAAATGATACTTAAAGTTATTTTAAAGTATAAAAGGAATTAGGTAATTGCTGACATGAGCATAAAATCATTCTTTGTCTTAGATCCCAACTTTGTTCGGACTTTTCTCACAACGTATCGATCATTCTGTAAACCTCAAGAATTGCTGAGTCTGCTAATAGAAAGGTATGCCACTATTAAAAATATTATTCCTGTGAAGTGCAAATTATTTATTTGTTTATTTTTTTAATTTTTGCTTGGAGTAGAGTTTGTAAGATTCTTGTTTTCCAGTTGGCTTTAATTCACTCCAAATTATTTTTTACAAGTTGTCAAATTCAAGGATTGCAAGTAAAATGTGCAAGTTATATCCAGAAGCTTTAGGATTGTTCAGGTAGCTTCAGTAGCTTCCAGCATCCTATGGTTTTGTCTTTGAAATCTGTATTATTATGGACTTTAGCAAATCTTCCTATGTGCTTACAAAGACATAAGATTCTGATGTGTGGAAAGATTCTGGATTTCTATCTGTCTTTAATCCAACATTTTATTCATGCATACCATGAGAAAGATTAGTGAAATGGGAGCCTAGTGCTTATATCCATCTTCTCTGCTAGATTTGAAATTCCAGAGCCTGAGCCAACAGAAGCTGATCGTATTGCTATGGAGAATGGAGACCAGCCTCTTAGTGCAGAGTTAAAAAGATTTAGGAAAGAGTACATTCAACCTGTGCAGCTACGGTGAGTATTGCATCAGTGGGAGCCAAACTGACCTCCTTTAAGTCTTTTGAAGTATCATCTTTTGGATGCAGTGGTTCTTTGTGATACCAGCCGTGTTTCTTGTAAATATTTTGATAGAGAGTGTGCGTGGACAGTCAGCCATTTTGACCTTGCTGCTTGAAAACCTGGTGGGAATTTGAATTCATGACACGAAAAGCCTTGGGAAGGGCTTGTGCTGAGTTTTAGACTAGTAGTGGCCAAATCAGTTTCTTACGCTTCCTTTTGTTTATTTATTCATTAAATCCATGTTTCTTAGAGGCTATACAGTGTAAGTGTGCTACATTTTAGTATTGTTTTTATGAACAATAACAGTACCCTCAGTTCTTTAAATCTGAAGTAGAAAAATGCTTAATAGCTGGTTGCTGGCAGTAGAATAATTGCATTTGGTCTGCTGATTGTGATATTCCCGTGAGCCTACTAAAAGTCTTAAAATGCTAGACATGAAGATAGACTGTATTGTGGAGTATGTACTTACCCTTTACTTTTGCAGAGTATTAAATGTATGTCGACACTGGGTAGAACATCACTTCTATGACTTTGAAAGAGATGCTGATCTTCTGCAGCGTTTGGAGGAATTCATTGGAACAGTAAGAGGTACTTCAGGTTTCTTAAGTGCTAAAATTTATCATAAGCCATCCCCTTTCAGAGGTTTGGAGTGGAATCACTTTTCCTTTCAGTGAGCAGATACAGAAACACAAGACTGACTGCGTATTAAATACTTCACAAAGAACAAAATAAACATTAATTTTAAAAAGAGACACATTATTGTTATTATAAGTCTGGCCCCTGTTTCTGAAGAATGAATGTTATTTACATCCTGATTAAGTATTGGTTTTGTTATAAAGGGACTGAAATAATGCAAAATAATAAGAACTAAGTGATGATCAGGACAGCGTAAGTGCTCTGATTGTCTCTTTAAACTATACCCATGGGTAATTTTTGTAAAATTTTGATGGTGGAAGCTACTATTTCTTTGAAGCACAGATTTTCTCACTGTTTGACAGTGGATATTAGACCTGTAGGATACTTTTCAGCTGTGATTGTACAGATCTTGCCTACTCCCTTGTTAGAAAACCTGAGACAGCTACAAGCACAATTTGTAGGAAAACGTTATGTTGGAGAAGTAATTAATGGTTATTATCGATTAAAAAGAAGAAGAGAATGAGTCAGCTAGTTTAATGTATTATTAGTAAATTTTCAATGGACTTGCCACCTCATGAGTGAAGTTCTTATGGTATAGAGCTAAACAGGTATTTGGCCTTTGGGTTTTATTCTGAATTTTAATGGTAAATGCAGTAGAGGAAGAAGTTTCTCCATGTTTGTTATTTTGCCTTTCTATGTTATCTGAGGTAAGCATGTACTGTCGCCCAAAGTATAAATTTCAGAGTGTTTACAGAGGTGCATTTTGGGCAAAAGAAGGTTAGTTTCCATGAACTCATTGTAAAGTCAGATAAGAAAGGAAAACACCTGATTCAGAACAGGACCCTAATTTGGATGTTCTGAATTGTGCTTAGGCAAACTTGTCATGCTCAGCATTGGTTGTTGAGGAATTCTTCTTATGTTCAGATCCTTTGAGACTTGTATGAGAACACCACTTATGCACTTCCAAAGTTTAATTTAGTAGGTTTTGGGTTTAAATCCAAAGATTTCTAAATTGTCTTGACCTCTTTGGAAAAACAGTATTAAGAGTAACTAAATATTAATGTTTTCTCTGTGTGTCAGGCAAAGCAATGAAGAAATGGGTTGAATCAATCACAAAGATAATCAACCGGAAAAAGCAGGCACAAGCCATTGGGCCAAGTCACAACATTACTTTTGAGAGCCCACCTCCAGCAATTGAATGGCACATAAGCAAACCAGGACATACAGAAACTTTTGACTTGCTCACTTTGCATCCGATAGAAATTGCTCGGCAACTCACTTTACTCGAGTCGGATTTTTACAGGTAACTTTCCTCCACTGGAACACACATGACACAAACAAAAATATTCTCCAGCATGAAATTGTTTCTGTGGGCCTCTGCTGTGAAGCTCCACTACTGGTGAAGGGACTTGAACAATGCTGTATTGCCATCTTGTCAGGAAAAACTTTCTAAACCCCATTATTTGTCTTACCCTTTCCAACTTAACGTGCAGTACCTATGACTGATGCATACAGTTAACTGCATTGTGCTGCATATTTCTCTTTATTTTCTGAGTAGATCAACCTTTGGGAAGTATGAACATTAATTAAATCAGGGTTTTTTTCATATCCTAGTTTGCAAAGCAAATTATGGACCATGTCAGATCTCACCAATTGTCTGTGAGGTTGTTCAAGTGTTGGAAGCTCACATTTTATTATGGTGAATGAGATGTAGATTTCATTCTTCATTTAGATGAACAGAGGTGGTTAATAGTCACATAAATTAAGAAATAATTGCACACTTTAAAAAAACTGTAGAAATACCACTAAGTCATGTGGGGAGCCTAACATTGTAGAAGAGGAGTGATACGTTAAGGATTTATTTCCAAATATTAATTCCAAATTAACTGGAAATAAAAAGGTTTGGGGAAAATAGTATCTTATTTCCTGCTTTTAATTACATTTTTGATATGTTAATTTGCTTTACTAGAGCTGTGCAGCCATCTGAACTAGTTGGAAGTGTGTGGACAAAGGAAGATAAAGAAATTAATTCTCCCAACCTTCTCAAAATGATAAGGCATACAACTAACCTCACTTTGTGGTTTGAAAAGTAAGTGATTTTCCTGAATCTGCATCTACTCCACTTATGGACATTTAATGTCCATTGAGAAGTATACTGTGAAAAATTCTGTTCTGGGAGGATTCCTGTTTTAAGTTGTGTTTAGATGCTACAAATGATCTCTATTTTACCATAATGGCCTCAGGTTTTTATTATTACTATATTTTCAAATGTTTATTCTGTAAACATTTTCAAAACTACATCAAGTAATTTGATACATTTTTAATATTTTTTTGTGTTGCAACTTAATATGTGTTTTTGGAAAACTCATCAACACTTTAATAAAAAGTTAAATGTGCTTGTCTATTTAGATGCATTGTAGAAACAGAAAACCTAGAGGAAAGAGTAATTGTGGTGAGCCGGATAATTGAGATCCTGCAAGTTTTTCAAGAGCTAAACAACTTCAATGGTGTCCTTGAGATTGTCAGTGCTATGAACTCTGCAGCAGTGTATAGGTTGGATCACACATTTGAGGTACAGTGAAATGTTTTCCATATTTGGTGTGGAAGGTGTAATGCGGTGCACCGTAGCTACACTTATTACTAAAAGGCTGTCTTTAAGCATCTCCTTCAAAGAAGGAGCAAGGAAGGTAACACCCTCACACCCCACACCCCCCCCAAAATGATTAATCAATCAGGGTGTAATATGGTAATATGTAAATGGTGGGGCATTGTCCTCATGTTCACTGACTTAAGTATCAGTGGAGACCGTTACTCTCAGTATTGTTACTGGGCTAAACCTTTACCCTGTCTTTCCAAACAACTTGTTTCATCTCTCTTTTTAGCAAATTCCAAGTCGTCAGAAAAAGATCTTAGAAGAAGCTTATGAGCTGAGCGAGGATCATTATAAGAAATACTTGGCAAAACTCAGGTCCATTAATCCTCCTTGTGTGCCTTTTTTTGGTAAGTACATTTAGTCTGAATGACTCGCATTATGCACAAATGTTTGGAAAGTATTGAGCTAAAGCACTAAACTGAGCATAAACCATAGTGAGAAAGTCAGTTATAACAGGACGGTTGGGTTTGAATTTCAGGTGCCCAGACATTAGTTGCATATATGTGAAAGAAAAATTAAAGTGACTATTAACTGCAGATGTTGTTTGCAGTTAAGATAAGTATGTTTGCAAAGTCTTATTTGCATATTTACTTGAATGTGTTTTGAACTGTGTTGTGACCATAAATGCCTTAAATGGAAGGTAGTCATGTTAGAAATACTATTGCCATTGACTGGTAGAGAAAGAAGGACCCCCTTCCCCATCAAGAATTCAAAGAAAGCAAGTCAGAGTTTTAATTTTTATAGAATTTCTTATAACTAGTCTCATTTCTATAAGAAAAGGGAAGGGGAAGAAAACCCCTTCTTTACCATCAGACTTAACAGTTCTTCTTTCAAGTAGATTGCTTGGAATTTTTAACATTTAGCAAAATCTGAACTTAAGCACATGGCTTTCCTGTTCTTCAGCAAGCTACTTGGATGTTGGCTCAGATCAGTTCCAACTCTGGACATTACACTTGTCCAGTATAGGCTTCAGTCCAACACTGAAAGTAGTGTTGATGGATTTTTTGGCCTTTCAACACAGAGCTCTTCAAGGAAAGATAAGATTACCTAAGAAACTTTCTGTTCTGCTTCAAAGATGAGGAGGTGTTAGCAGGACCACATATGAATAGCTTCAGTTATTTCTCTCAAGTTATACTTGGAAGAGTCATAATGACAGTTCCAGATATATTATCTGTGGATGTGAGCACCCTCTTCTTTCTAATCTTCAAATGATTTTATGCAATCATGAAGCCAGGAGTGGAGAGCAAAGCAGAAAAATAAAACTTGTAAATAATTTTTTGAACCCAGATGGAGTCTAATGGAGTAGAGCTGAACTGATGCAGAACGGTTGAGAGAAAGAACTTGAGTTTAGTGTACTCTTGTCTTGCAAAATGCTAGTAGTGTTCACTTGTGGGAGTTTCCTAAATAATAGAAAGATGCATAGACTGCTACATTTTCATGCAAAAAAGGCATTGACCCTAGTAGAATTTTTCAAAGTAATTAAGAGTGCACAAATGAAATTATTTAAGAATTCTTTGTATTCCAGTCATGTGACTTCCTCCTTGTTTTGTACTATATGTTGAGAACCTCTTCTGCATCTTCTTTAGGTATCTACTTAACTAACATTTTGAAAACAGAAGAAGGCAACCCTGAATTTCTAAAGCGACATGGGAAAGAACTTATAAACTTTAGCAAGAGAAGAAAAGTAGCTGAAATAACAGGAGAGATACAGCAGTACCAAAACCAACCATATTGTTTAAGAGTGGAATTTGACATCAGGGTAAGTGGCATTATTTCCTTGAGTCCATGCACTGAGCTATTTTTGTGGTTGCTCTGTCAGCTGATACACCATAAGGACAGATTGAATTCATATAGATTCAATCAGACTGAATCAGAGACAAGCTGAAGACCTATCATAAAATCTGTTCTTGCTTTGGTTTTTTTTGTTTTGTTTTGTTTTGTTTTTCTTCCCTCCTCTGTTGGGCTTTTTTCCCCCCTCTGCCACTTTTTTCCTTCTGCAGCTTTCAGGGCTGATAACAGACAGATTTAATAACTTCAAAATCTTGAAAATCAAAAAATGCTGATTTCTTTCTTCTCCAGAACAGTTGGGTTCATTTGTGAAGTAGAAACAAGCAGTACTAAGCTCCTGAGAAGTAGCTTAACTGACAGTTTTCTATCTTCTTGTATTTCAGAGATTTTTTGAAAACCTGAATCCAATGGGAAGCAGCATGGAGACAGAATTTACAGATTATCTGTTCAACAAATCACTAGAGATAGAGCCACGAAATGTCAAGCCTCCACCAAGATTTGTTCGTATTACATTTATTTTTAATTTTTTTTTCCCCAAATTCTTACATTTGTCTTTCATTGATAGCAGAAGTCGTTTTAGATCTTTAACTTCATAATTACAAAGCTACATTTAGTTGATCTTATGGACTTTTGATTTTATTTGATACTATATTTTTTTGTCATTACAGCCCAAAAAATACAGCTATCCTCTCAAGTCCCCGGGTGTTCGTCCCTCTAATCCAAGGCCAGGTACCATGAGACATCCTACACCCCTGCAACAGGAGCCAAGGAAAATTAGTTACAGCCGCATCCCAGAAAGTGAGACTGAAACTACAGCATCTGCACCAAACTCCCCCCGAACACCTTTGACCCCTCCCCCTGCTTCTGCTACTTCAAGTACTACAGATGCCTGCAGTGTCTTTGACTCAGATCCTTCAAGTCCTTTTCATGCAAGTAGGTGCTAATAGATAGTCTACCAAGAATGTGTTTGACTATGTTGTACTAAACAGGTGAAAACACATTTAGTCTTCTAAAATGACTATAAAAATAGTTGCTTTTGCCTCCTTCCGGCATCAAAAACTTTCAGTGTGTTTTATTCCTTGTTTTTAATAAGTTTTCATTATAAAGGGAGAAACTGAACAGAATTAGTTATGTGACATAAGAGAATATTACATGTCTTTGGAGAAACTGTCAAAACAGAAGGCGGAGATGTATCTCTAGTGCACATACATGTTCCAAACAAATGTTTGTGGGTTTTGCTGCCACATATATATACACGTGGTGAATGTATTTGGTATCTGTTTGATGGCACACCATGAGAATAAAACTAAGTGTGCGTTATTCTGCTGTCTGCCATTCCAAATTGTTTTCAGTGCACTTGAATGGTTTTCCTACAGAACTTAAAATCAGTATATCCCTGCTTTAAATCCCTCGGGACCCATCCACACCTATTTTTCTTCTGTCTTCACCAACATACAGAAAGGCTTATATTTTATGGTGTACTTTCAGGAATTAGTAGTGTACATAGGCTCCTTTCATGTATGAGGGCTTTCAAAGGAAGTACAAGCTTAGTCCGGTGTTCAGCTGGTTGCCACAAGGAGGTGGTGTTTAGCAGAGCAGTGATGTTGCCAAGAGTCCAAGCCAGGTCTCTGGAATACCTCTTCAGAAGATACTTCTTCATTGTTGGGCTGGCCCATCAGCTGCAGTTTCAGGATATTGTTTTACTGCTGCTGTGGTACAGGAACAGCATTGTGGTGTGGTTTTGATATTGGAGATTACTTAAAGTGCAGGTACTGATGGCCACAGAGATGATTGCAGCTCAAAAACCAGTTTGTCTGGAAGCTGCAAGTTAGAGGGTTGTTTCATTTTCTTTAACACCTTCTTATTGCTCTTTATGAGCAATTACTTTATTATTTATGACACCTTTATTTGCAGCAATAAAGGAAATGTACTGAGTTGAACAAAAGTTCATCATTTATTGGGACTTTTTCTTTCATGTCCACTAGGATCTGCTTCTGTGTCATCCATAAACTTTACCAAAAATTCAGATGAAGCTCATGTTCCCCCTCCAGTTCCTCCACGAAGAAGACCAGAGTCTGCCCCAGCTGAATCCTCCCCATCAAAAGTAAGTAAGGAGAAAAAAAGGGCATTTTTTTCTGGGAGCAGAGGACAGGGTATCATAGAAGAGTAACTTATAAAGAGAGTACATGTGTTTTTGAAGAACTGTAAGAATAAGCAACCTTGTACTTCAAGCCTTCATATCTCTGCTCACTATGTCCTGATCCCAAATGAATGAAAATTAGCAGATAGGACCTAAATTTAGTTAGAAATGTGTCATCTACCCGTCTGCTATACTCGGGTCCTCACATTGCCTGTGAGAAATTGAGGCTTCAGGCTGATGTTTCCATCTGTGATAATTGTCCCAGAGTATCATTTTGGGCTATATGAGTGGGGGTAAAGAACTGATGCATAATAATGATGGAAAGTTATGTACACACCTCAGTCCTCTGAAAAGTTTGCTTAGAGTATTTGACCCTGATGCTGTGGTGCTTAGTGCTTTCTTTTCCTTCTTGATTACCTGTCCTGTCTTGCTTGCTTGAGCCATTGCTACATTTTCCTTTTGCATTTGTCTGGCATTCAGGGATCTGATCCAGCCTTCGTTGCAGCCCGTGACAAATATCTCTTGGTTTCAATGAGAGGTGCTTTGTAACTTCAGAGAATTGGGTGGATTTGAAAATCCCACTCCAAATTAATTTGGAGCATGTATGTCTTAGAAGAGGGCTTGTATATGGCTCTTTGGCAAGTTGCTGTTTTCAGACTACAGTCAGCAGAATTAGCACATCACATTCCTACCAAAATGTAATTGAAAACATCATACATGTGATAGGGTGTTGGAGACCAATTACATGGTCACTGTGGTCTTCAGCTTGGTATCCATTCCCTTTAATAATTCTGACTACTTAATTCCATCTTCTGAGCATAGTTTATTTTTTCCCTATTCAGCATCATCTGCCTCTCCCTTTTCCTCATTTTCTTGGAGAAATATCTGGTGTTATTTACAACACCAAGCTGTTAACTGGGGAAGTGCTGGAAGATATCCAGACCTACCCAACAAGCAGACCTGGAACTAGCATGGAAATTGTTGCTTTGACCATTCTTTGGTTCTGTCACTCCTTGTGCATCTTCATTCCTTTCATCCTTGGCTGTTAATTCCTGTATTGATATACCCCTGCTCTTCCCCTGCACATTCAGCCTCTGTCTTTTCTGTCCACATCACTCTGAGAAACATATTTTCCAGGCATCGCCACTCCTTTTGCTTCCTGACACCCTGTCTTCATTGTGCACCTGCTTGCTGTGCCTCCTCTCTAACTGGATAAGAGCAACCTGCAGGGCAAGAGCTCTGCTTCCATTTCACAGCAGGGTCCTGTTCTTTACTGCCACTCTAAAATGTTATTGAATGAAATGCTTATTTACTTCAGATTACTTCTGCGCACCTGGACAGCCCACCAGCAATCCCTCCTAGGCAACCAACCTCCAAAGTGTATTCACCAAGGTACTCAGTGCCTGACAGGACCTGCATCTCTGACCCCCCTGAAAGCCCTCCTGTGTTACCGCCACGAGAACCTGTGCGAACTCCAGATGTTTTCTCTAGCTCACCACTACACCTCCAGCCTCCACCACTGGGGAGAAAAAGTGAACTTGGTAACACCTTTTTCCCAAACAGTCCTTCTCCGTTTACTCCCCCTCAGACACCTTCTCCACATGTAGCACGGAGGCATCTTCCATCACCGCCTTTGATACCACAGGATGTGGACCTCCATTCTGTTGCTGGACCACCTGTTCCTCCACGACAAAGCACTTCTCAACATATCCCAAAGCTTCCTCCTAAAACTTACAAAAGGGAGCACACACACCCATCGATGCATCGAGACGGACCACCATTGCTGGAGAATGCCCACTCCTCCTGAACTATTCATTGCACTGGGAGTCGCATTTTCCTGGTGCTACGTCTGTTGCTGGCAATGGATGCACTGAACCTGGTGGTGCCAAGGAGTTGGGATGTGTATGCCAAACACTAAAAACTCTCCAGTAGACTGGAAATGCAGTGTACAGAAATGGAATTGCAAAAACAGACATTCTAGTGGAAAAACTGGTTAACTTGCTATTCTCGTTTTAGCATGCAGGACATTGTTCTAAAGTAATTGGACAACTGATTGTAATTGGAAAACAGACTTGAGAGACTTCTTTGGCCAATGAGCAGAGACTGTGTTTGTGTAATGATCAGTAATGTCCAGTACAGGAAGGAAAACAGTCTTGTATCCATCAGTTCCATACAGTGGCACAGTTTTTGGAATGAAAACATTATGCACTTTTTTTAAATCTCAAACAGGGAACTTTATATCCTTCTCAATTTTCCTTTGATTTACTCCCTGCTTTAAAATACCTTCCTAAAATTATGAGGACTGTGAGGAAGATCTGTGGTACCTAACTGAGTTAGAATTAAGGCAAAGCACTGTATTGCGGTCCTGTTTACAAGTTGTTACAATGAGTAGTAGGGGGTACCTAGGCTTCACCAAAGAGGTACTTTATTATTATTTTCTGAATTATTATGGTGCCAGTTCAAAAAATAAATTTTTGCCAGGAAGCATAATGTCTAATTATTGCTTTCTTTAGATAGAGCAGATGAAAGTCTTACTTCATTAAGATGAAAGTGAATTTTTTTTTTTTTTCTTAAAAAGCAGCACTATCATTCGAAGTAAATATACTACTGCATTTAGAAGACTGTTAATCTCTGCTAGGTTACATCACGCTCTTTTTAAGGTTTACTGATAATCCATTTCATGGCTAGTAGCTATTCTTTTTCAGTCACGCCATGAAAACTGTCACTTGTGAAAAGGAGCACTCACTGGTCAACTTCCATAGCTATTGTCATGTTTTACTAACAATAGATTAATCAGCATACATAGAATTGCCTTGCAGTTGCATAAATCGTGTATATAGTGAACATTGCATAAATATACTTGCAGATTGTTTTTAATTTAATTGAAATAAAGATAGAGATATGTTTGGCTGACATATGTTAAATTATTACATGGACAAATGTACAACTTGTTTTCTCAGTTAAATACTGAAGGGGATAAGAGCACATGTTGCGGGACATATTTTTCCTAGCTCAGTGTATGTATTTTAGTAGTGAGTCTAAAGAGAAGTTGGGTTTGGCATGTGTTACAAAGTCATAATTTAGTAATATTTGAGAAGCCAGGTTACACCCAAAGTGAATTATTATAGGTTAGAAAACTTCTCAGACCTCCTGTGTGAATGAGACACTTATTAGAAAAATTCAAACCTATTAATCTTCACAGGAGCATTTCTGTGTCTAAAATACACATGATGGAACATGTACTGGTATAAGTATCATGACATGGATTATCCATAAACCTGTGTACTGCTTTTCTACTCACGAGAGTACTGTGACAGTAATGCATGGCAGCTATTGAAGAAAAGAAGCTCTATAATCTCCACTACAATTATATATGTGAAGTGTAAAGTATCTGATTTTCAGTTGATACAGCTTATGGGTCAAAGTAAAATTCTGCCACATTTCCTCTTTGGAAGAAGAATACGTTTCAGCCTCTTGGAAAGCTGCGTCATTTGGGATGGTGTTAGCTGAATGATGATGCTTTTTTAATGCTTTCTCTGGTGACATTGATCAATACCCTTGGATCTTTTAGTGTGGTCATTGCATCTCAGAAAGTGTTCTGATTTCATCAACAAGAATGGCAGTTTTCATCATAGTCAAATGTTGAAAATTGTCAGTTGTATTCCTTCTTTGATGTCTTTAACAGCATTGTTTTGAAACATTTTTCTGGCAAGAGAAGCGAAGATCTCTAGACTCTGGCTGCAGGGGAAGAAATTATATGGGAGCTTTGTAAAACCCCTCAAGCTACAGGAGGCATAGTTTAGGTTATCAGTTCTTTGGATATAAACACCATGATAGGCATTCTGTTGTCAATGTAATCTAAATTATTACCTCATTAGTGGATCACAATGGAGAACTTAAATTTAGGCTTGCTGATCTGTACATCTTCTTCTGTATGCACTTGTCTGTGCTATTTTGCAGCTAAGGCAGACCAGGCTGAAGGATCCAGTAGTTAGGTTGCTCAGATGGAAGGAGAGACCTCACATGGATCCTGCTAACTGACAGGTTTCTTGGATGTCAGTAGGTCTCTTTCCCTTTGTGAGACGGGGAACGCTGTTTTGCATCTTTGCAGTTGAGGATGAAAGTGCTTTGCTGATGAGGTGCTTGGACAATGCAGTAATGGTCACCATGCAAGTAACTAGCTTAAATGTCCTTTTTAATAATTAATTAATCTGTAATTACTTCCTATTTGGACCATGTTTGCGTTAGTGACAATACTTTTCACACAGAGATTGAAATCATTTTAATGATACTGTCTCCTTGGTAACATGACCTTGGATGGTCTGCTGTGGCCTAGGATTATCATGCGGCGTGGACCATGAAGCATGCTTGTGTAGAGGTTAGGTGAGTTGCTTTATTACTCTAGAGTGCTGATGTAAGACTAAAAGTTGCCTAAATAACTGCAAACTATGTAGGCAGGGTAATGGAGATCAGTAGAACTTGACAGTTGCAGTACTTCATGATTTGTGCTGTTTCACCTCAAGGTTTCTACTTTATATATAGTTCTGTGCAACAGAGGAGCATAACCTGGGTTTGTTCATTTTATTCCAGAGTGCCGTGGTTGTGTCTTAGCTCAAAAAAACCCTCTGGGCATTTGGAAGTGCTAGGATTCCAAGAGCAAGGTCCTGCACCAGGATCAGGGCAACCCCTGGTATCAATACAGGCAGGGGGATGGATTGGGAACAGCCCTGTGGAGGAGGATGTGGTGGGGTACTGGTGCATGAAAAGCCATCGTGTGGACATGAGCTGACAGTGTGCACTCAGCCCAAAAGGCAGTGGTATCCTGGGCTGCATCCAAAGAAGCATGGGGGGGTGGGGTCCAAAATGGAAATACTCCTGTCAAAGCAACTATCTGGGGAATAAGCCAGATCAACCAGATGTGCCACAAATGCTCCTTAGCTACTTCAAAGACAAGAACCAGAAGGCAAACCATCCTGGGGCTGTGTCTGACTATGGGATATCCTCCCACTCTCCTCCAGGAAACCAGCATGCTTGACCACCTCTCTGAGAAGCCTGTACACTAACGTGTGCAGTACAGGGAACAAACAGGAAGAGCTAGAGATCTGTGTGTAGTTACAGAGCCATAATCTTGTTGCAATTACTGAGACGTGGTGGGATAGCTCATGACTGGAATGCTGTCATGGACAGCTCTGTACTGTTCAGGAAGGATAGGCCAGCAAGGTGAGGTGGTGGAGTGGCCCTTTATGTGAAAGAGCACCTGGAATGCACCAAGCTCTGCCTAGGTGAGAATGAAGAACCTGTTGAGAGCTTATGGGTAAGAATTAAAGGACAGGCTAACATGGATGACACTGTTGTGGATGTTTACCACAGGCCACCTGATCAGGGTGAGGAGGTCGATGAGGCCTTCTACAGACAGCTGAATGTAGCCTCATGATCACAGGCCCTGGTCCTCATGGGAGACTTCAACCACCCTGATATTTGCTGGAAAGGCCACACAGCTAGACACACTCAGATCATGAGATGCTGGAGTTCAGTATCTGGTGTGGAAGAAGTAAGGAAAAAACTCCGATTACAGCCCTGGACTTCAGAAGAGATAAATTTAACCTCTTCAAAGATCTACTCAGTACAATACCTTGGTTCAAGGACTCTAGAAGGTAGGGGTGTCCGTAAGAGCTGTTCAATATTCAACCACCACCTCCTTCAAGCTCAAGATTGGTGCATCCCTATGAGTAATCAAGCAGAGGAGGCAGGAGACCTGCACTGATGAGTAAGGTTCTTCTGGAAAAACTCAAATGGAAGAAGGCAGTTTACAGAATATGGAAAACAAGACTGGCTGCATGGAAGGAATAATAGGAGTGTTGCTGGAGGATGCAGGGATGCAAGAAGGAAAGCTAAGGCCCACCTGGAATTGAATCTGGCAAGGGACATCAGACAACAAGGGGTTTTTTTTCAGTATATCAAATGCAAAATGTGGTTCTGCTGATGAACGAGGTGGGTGCTCTAGTGCTGGAAGACACAGAGAAGGTGGAGTTATTGAAATGCCTTCTTTGCTTTGGTATTCACTACTAAAGCCGGCTCTCATGAATCCTGGAGGTAAGAGAAAAGGTCTGTACAGAGGAAGACTTTCCCTCAGTAGAGGAGGACCAGGTTAGAGACCACTTAATAAACCAGAGCATCCATAAATTCATGGTCCCCGATGGGATGCACCCATGAGTGCTGCTGTGCCATTCTCCATCATCTTTGAAAGGTCTTGGAGAACAGTTGAGGTGTCTGAGGACTGGAGGAAGGCCATTGTCACTCCAGCCTTCAAAAAGGGCAAGAAGGATGACTCAGGAAACAACAGAGTAGTTAGTCTCACTTCTATCCTTGGAAAGGTGATGGAACAAATCATTATGGATGTCATCTCAAAATATGTGGAAGAAAGTTACTGGGAGAGGTGAACATGGATTCGAGGGGAAATCATGCTTGACCAATCTGATAGCCTTCTATGATGTCATAACTGTCTGGTTAGATGAGGGGAGAGTAGTCAGTGTCATCATCTGCCTTGACTTCAGCAAGACTTTTGACAGTCTCCCATAACATCCTGTTTAGGAAACCCATGAAGTGTGGGTTAGATGAGTGGACAATGAGGCTGGTTGAGAGCTGGTTGAGTAACAGAGCTCAGAGGGTCATGATCAGTGGTGCAGGGTCAAGTTGGGAGGCCTGTAGCCAGTGGTGTTCCCCAGGGGTCAATCCTGGGTCTGGTCTTATTTAACATACTCATCAATGACCTAGGCAAGGGGACAGTTCGCTGATGACGCAAAACTGGGGGGGGTTGCTGACACACCAGAGGGCTCTGCCCAGTGTGACTTGGACATGCTGGAGTGCTGGGCAGAGAGGAACCTAATGAGGTTCATCAAGGGCAAGTGTTTGCGATATATGGGAAGTTACTAAGCTATTTACAGAGTTGGGTACTTGAAATTACATTGGTGTGTATGTCGTTAGGGGACGTTCATGACAATCTTTTATGAAAGCTCATGTGTCTCTAACAGAAGTAGCAGCAGGAGTAATAGAGATGGAGGAAGGAGCTGAAGAAATGTACCAACAACAGGATCTTGACCATAAATCTAGGGAGTGTGTCAGGTGAGCGCTGGGTAAGAGTCTTGGAACCCGGTCTATGGAAACAGTCTTCTCACATGACTGTGTGTGCAGGGGAACAGGAGTTTTTAGGTAACTCTCATAAAAGGACCTGAGAAACACACATTTTTTCTTTTAATGAATGCAACATTATGGCTGATTCAGTGCAAAAGAGACAAAAATGTTATTTAAAAGCAACATTTATTTGGCACGGGAAGAAAAATAATCCAGAGTGCACACATAACACTAAAGGTGAAGATGGATCAGATCCTGCAAGAGGTTGTGTGTTTCTATATGGTGCTGAGCATCATATGTTCATTTTATTTACATTTACAGATTTTGAGCAGGTACAAGGACATCTCAAATGTTAAGTATAGGCCTGGAGGTAAGAACTCACACAGCAGCAGAAAGAAATAACCATCAATTCTGACCATGCTTTAAATCACTAAAACAGAAGCCAAAATCCACATGCATTTTACAAGCAAGGGTCTGCCACTTTGGAAGGTATTCCTCACCCAGGAGATGTTAGCAGGTAGGTTTTCCCCTTTGTCCTGTGTTCTGTCCTCACATCTGCCTGACAAGTGGGAGGAGCAAGTTTGTTCTGTGAAGCACAGAAGTGTTGTATATGATACCAAAGACACAAACATAAGAGCCCTTGACAGCACAAGTGCATTACGGTGAGAACTCATCCATATTGACATAACTCTGGTTCCATGGACAAACTGGTCTGTCTATGGCCAATTCTTTTGCAGAACAAACAGGCTTTGCTGATGCTACAGGTACAAGTATCTGGCTGCTCTTACATATTCCTGCCCTGGCCCTGCACTGTCTCACTGAAAGCTGTGAGGTCCTAGGAAGTGGCTGGTCGGTGGGGAGCAGTCCTGACCGGGAAGGGCCAGGGAATTGGTAATTTAATGAGGATGTGAGAGAGAGAGTAAGAGGCGTGAGGGGGTTTTTTGGTCATTAAAAACCTTTAAAAAAAAAAAAAAATCTTCCCAGAATAGTTTCCAGAAGCTGGAGGGGGGTGGAGGACAGAGGGGTGCAGAGTTATACTTTTTTCCTCTTTGTAAGGATGAGATGTGGATTTTTGGTTCCAGTAAAATTTATGGGCCAGGCATCAGCTAAACCATTTTAATCTCTGGACTTCCACTAGGTCACTTTCTCAAAATGCTGGGAAAGCTTTGAGATAAAGGATGGATTTTTTTTCTGTCTTAGGTGGATGACCCTTTTCCCACACACCTCTTAGCCTTCACCAGAGGAGGAAATACAGATGGTAAATGCAGGTCAGCTGGTGCTATGAGAGAGCTACAGGCCATGCATCTGCAGTGGGTGTTAAGACACTGCAGCCAAGAACACCTGCTCTGGGCCCTCCCCATACTGTTGCTGCCACCAGGAGGGCCATGCAGTGTGTTAGGTGCTCTTCTCTTGGCACCAGATCCAGTCGTCCCTGCGCTGGTATTGGAGACCCAAGCCCCTAATCTCACAGCCTTGCATATTCCTCCTAGACATTGCTGTTTGCCCTACAGACACCATTCACAATCTCTTCAGGTTGAAGCAGTCCTTTATGACACACCAATGTCACAACTGCCAAAATGTGATAAAACCACATTTCCACTTGAAACTGCTCGCAGCAAGCCCCAGCTTCAGCTGACACTGCAGCCTTGTACCAATGGTGTTCTTGCTGCTCGGGTGTGATGTGGACATCGCACCTGAGGACTGTGTTTCTCACCATGCTTTCTTTTTAAGAAAAGATACAGCCTTCTGCAGAGAACAGCATTACTGAGGGTTTGTCATGTTGAGATGCAAGGAGGGTGGCATGTTTGTGATCTTTTTGTGGGAGGAAGAGTATCCTTGAACATGAAGGAGGGCTTGTGACTTTGAACATGAGACACTGTCGACTTTCCTGCCCAAGTGCCTCAATTTTAGCTAGAACTGCTCCAAAGCAGGGTGCTGTACATGATGGGCCTTGTAAGGCGGTGTCAGGCCAAAGAGAGTTAGCAAAGAGTATTTCAGGTATATTACAGACCAGGAGCCAGGACACTGGTTGACTGTTTTAGTGTCTGCATAGATCTACAGTGGGGATAGGATGGAGAAAAGTCTTTGTCTCTTGTGGCAAGCCCTGGGCTCAGTCTGTGTCACCTGCCTGTAGACATAGGCAATTCCAACAGCTTGAGCAGAAATTCATACAGCAGGAGGCAATTCAGAAACAGCATGCCACGTAAAGGGTGAAGGGAGGATTTTGGGGAGTTGTGGAAGTCCAAAAGAAAGGATGCTGATGATGGAGTTCAAAATCCAGGTGCTTCATCTGATGCTTATTAGGCCTTTTCAAATGAACAGGACAATGTGAGCTGGCCTCCTCGAAGACATCTTTGATGGTGGTTGGGATTTTGTTTTTATTTTTGTTTGGATATGGTTTGTTTGTATTTTTAATGGAGGAAAGAGGAGAATTTCAGACTTCTGGCCAGGATGCCAAGGCTGCAAAGGTAACCACTCTGTTGTGGGTGGGCCAAAATTAGACTTGGTTTGAACTTGTAAGAGCAAAGATGTATGGCAAATCAGGCAGCGCTGGGGGATGAGGGGGAGGAGAAGACAGTGGGATTTGGCCAAAGCTTTCCAAAACTGGAAGAAAAATTAAGTTAGGCAAGGGTGCAAGCTAGGAAGCACACAGTAAGTGTGCTTTTTGGACATGCTGGCTGAGCTCCACTTCAACCCAGAGCCTGGCCCTGTCCTGTGCTAGGAAGAGCAGGATGCGTTTGTAAGGCAGTTGTGACAGTCTCCTCTCCCCCACCCCTCCACCTACTGTGTTAGTCAGGGGGTCTTGGGACCTTGCTGTCTGTCTCCACCCTCAGGGACCTGGGGAAGCACTGTTGCTCTTAGGCTGTGGCCTGCCTTTCTTGGGCCTGCTTATTTCTTTTTGAAGAGCTTGCGGAAGGAGCTCCGGAAACCCCCCTTGGGCTCGTGCCGTGGGTTGTGGTCGCTGAAGGATGTTTGCTCATTGTCATCCTTCTGGCAGAACCTGGTGTTGTCTTCTGCATGGAGCTCCTAAAAGGGAAAAGACAATTTAACCAGCATTTGCAACCTCATATCCTTGTCCCCTTCTATCTCTCTCTTTCTCTGTGCTAGGAGGGACCTGGTGAGTGAGGAGGTACTGGCAAGGCTGGGAGACAACAGGTCACTTGGGCCTTGGCAGCACTGGTACCTTTGCAGAGAGCTTGTGGCTGGCTCTGAGGCAGAGGAGGGAAAGGATAAACATTGTTAAAGGGAACTGGAGCCATCCTTGCTAAGCTTCTTGTTTAGGGGGAGCTTACTGGCCCCTTTTGCCAATGAGGGAGTAAGCCAACATGGGCAGTTGAAGGAACTTCCCGTGCTCTCCTTGCTCATAAGCTCTGTTTACCCCAGGGCAGGGAGGCTTCAGGCTTTTTGAGCTGAGATGGTGTGAATGACTTTTCTGTTGGCTCTGCTGCTGCCTGATTTTTGTATCTGTGGGGCAGAAGGCTTCATTAGCCCACACACCTCATGGTAAGTGTGCCTAAAAGATACTCTTGCCTTTTAGGAGAGTACCAAGTTTCTCTCAGCAAGGCTCTGGACAATTCCCTTTCCTACAGTTCTGCCCACCACTGCTATGGTGGTCTCCTTTGCTCTGTGAGGGAGAAATGTGTCCTGCAGTTCTGGATAGCTCCACATCAGCACCCTGCTGTGGGCCATAGCTCTGCACAGGTGAGTGACAAAGAGCTCACAGGCTCCTGTTTTTCAGGAGGGTGTAAGGGAGCTGTGTCCCCATGGCTCTTCTCCCTCCGCCTCATCTCCCCTGCTCAACCATCTACCACTCCCTGAGTTTTTTTCTATCTTTTCTATTGAGGTTTCCTTGCTGCCTTTTCAGTCAGGCTGTTGGAACCTTGGTCCCATCATCATCTGCATCTACAGCCTCATCTGCTTCTTGCCTCATTTTAACAGAGGGTGTCTCTTCACACAGCACTGAAAGAACTAGCTAAGCACCTCTTCCCCAGGTAGGGTGAAGGGTGTCTTCCCCTCTGATGGTGACAGCTCAAAGATGACTCTGAACACTGTTTCTGCAAGACCTAGTGTCCCTAAAGGGCTCAAGTGCTGCCTGCCTTGTCAGTGCTTGTCTGAGGGACACGGTTGCTGGACTCTTGTCTGTTTTCACACAGACCTTAGCACGGGTCTACGATCCATGCAACAAACACAGGTGAAACAAAACCCATGGACCAGATCCTTGCTGGTGTAAATGGGCTGAGTTTGGCCGAGTCATGCTGGTTTACACCAGCTGAGGATCTGATACTAAATCCATTGGTTCTCTTAACCCAGCACTCCTTGCAGCAGATGGAAAGGCACCTTTTCAACTGAGTGCCACCCTATAGCAGTAGTTATGAACAGCTTTGCACATAGTTAGGGACCCTGATCAGATACTGCAATTCCTTGTGGGGGAAGCTCAGTGACAGCTAGAGACACACAAAAGGCTAGCTTCTCTCAATGATGTTCTAGCTGTCACTCAGCCAGCTGTTTGCCTCAAGACCATTCTTGTCCCTGGGGAAGACGTCCATGAAAAGGAGCTGCTTTGTCCCTCCCTTGGGCACATACATGCAGATGAGGACTTGGAATGTGTGGACTTGGAAGCTATTTTGGCATATTCTGCCCTAACTGTATCTCAAATCTTTCTCCTGCTGCTTCTGCACCACCATGTGCCTTTTTTTTTTTTTCTCCTCCTATTTAAGCCTCCTTACTTCCAAAAAGCTCTGTTTTTCACCCGCTCCTCTCTGTGGGGGGAAGTAGCTCCTTTGGGAGCTTCGAGATGAGGCTGAGATCATGTGAGGTTGGACATTCCTCTCCTGCTTCTGCTGCAGCCGGCTCCCACTGCTGCTCCGTGTGCTGTAGAGTCTGGTGCTCACGCCCTCAGCGCTCCTCGGCAGCTCTTTCAGAGACCTGCTCAGCTGCTTGCCTTTGCTGTGGAACATTTCACGCTTGTAAGTACTGCTGCTTACAGGAGTACAGCTCTTAGGCAGTGGCTGTAAGGCATGATCTGTCCTCTCTGGTTCTGATGTGAAGTTAACAGGCCTAAGGAAGCAAATGTCTAAGCTGGACTCAGAAGAGGCTGGGGAGCAATTCTCAAATAGAGCAAGGTTTTGAAAGGCATCATCTTCATAGGGGCCTGGCAGGGTGAAAACCTCCCCAGGGTAGTCGAACTCTTCATAGCTTGGTGCAAAGTTCCTCGCATCCTGCAGCAGCTCCACAGAGGTCCTGATGGCTCTCTCGGTGTTTCCCACCGCATCAGCTGGTGGTGCTTCATACTCCATTTCAGGGATGGATTGTAAGGGGGTTGTCAGAGCCTTGAGTTCCTGCTCTGTGAGCTGAGAGGATGCAAGGATGTTCTCCGGCCTCTCGTGTTTTCTACTTTCCATTTCCCAGTCAGGTGGCTTTACAGCCTGGATGTTCTCCATCATGGTTGCCTGGGGCTTCTTCATCTGGGGCATCAAATGCCTTAAAAATAAGAAACAAAACAAACAAAAAACAGAAGGAAGTGGAATACTAAAGGATGACTGAGAGACAGCATGACAAACCCCCTTTCTCCCTCACTCCTCAAGCCCCATCCTCTTGCTTTTAAGGCCAAAAGGTACTTTCATATCTTGGAGAAAGTAACAGAGCTGCCACTAA
Organism: Megaceryle maxima; assembly: GCA_024605025.1. Lineage (NCBI taxonomy): Eukaryota > Metazoa > Chordata > Aves > Coraciiformes > Cerylidae > Megaceryle > Megaceryle maxima. The sequence goes on along the minus strand of JANHGN010021885.1, from coordinate 60,979 downwards.
TAGAAACAGCCTGCCTGGGTTATCAGGAGCAAACTTGCAGGAGTAGAACTGCTTATCCAGTAGCTTTGGACTGACTTCTGTACTCTATACCACAAAGTGAATACAAACTGAGATGAGGAGCCAACTGCTCCATCTCCTTCCTGTTCATCTGTATTTTGGATTATTACTTTCTGTAATGTAGGGGTTGAGTCTTACTTTCCTGATTGTCTTTTCAGGTGCACAAGGTTCCTCTCTTGGGTGGGGTGACTGTCCTGAGAAGTGTCAGGAGTACTTGGAGGGCTCTTACCCTCTGTGTGTTCCAGGTAAGTCAGCAGACACTACTGCACTGGATGAGGTATTAGGTGCAGGGTGTGCATCTCCATGGCCCTTAATAAATACTGGTTAGGAAAGTCCCATTGCCATCTTCTGGGAGCATAATGAACGGAGTGGGGGAACAGAAACCTTGTGGTGTTCAGAGAGCTTTGCCTCCAGGGGAAGATAACCTCATGCATTAGACCAGACTGGGAGACTTGGGTTCAGCAGCAGCCCTGGTATGAATTTGTGGTTACAGCCGATGCCAGGGTAAAGATGAGCTGACTGCATGCTTTCATGGCAGACAAGGCAAACCCTGACCTAAGCTGTATAAGAAGCTCCAGTGGCCAGCCTAGCAAGTTACTTTTCCTCATTCTGTTCTGTGCTGATGAGGCCCCACCTGCACCACTGCTTGGTCCTTAGTTCAGGATGAAGGTGGAGAAACTGGGGAGGTGACAGCGGGGGCTACCAACATGGGGGTCTAAAGCACCTTATCTGTGAGGGGAGGCAGATTGGTTTGGGTAGTCTGGTGAGAAGGAGGATAGGGATTGATCTAATAATGCTACCATTTGAGAGGGACTCAGAATGATTAAGCCAAATCTCCTTGTTAGTGTGACATGATGTAAAGAAGCACATCAGCCACAAAGATTACCAGGTGCTACCAGTAGACCTATCTTTCTCGAATTAGTCTTGTGCCTCTCTGAAACCATTTGTATTTGAACCTTGTGCTAGCGAGTCCCTTCATTCAGTGACATACTTTGTGGAAAAGTACTTTTTTTTTTTTTTTTTTTTTGCTAGCCTGAGACCTTGGTCACATTTCCTAGCCCTTGTAATGTTGACAGTGAATAATGAAGAGTGTTACTATGCACACTGCTGCCAGCCTTGCACAAATATATGTCCTCCCTGATATACTGTCAAGACAGACAGCAAGAGCACTGACAGCCTTAGGCAGAGCTCTGGAATGTTTTCTGCTTGTAAGCCATGTGGTAGTGGATAGCAGGAAGGAGCCAGCCCTTCATTTCTCTATGCATACCCAGAGAGTAGCCTTGGAAATGACACTCTCTAACTGCCTAGTGTCACTGGCATAGTATGGGTGAGGATAGTGTTTTCAGACTACTTTGAAAGTCTTCTACTAGGACAATAGGCTTACGGGGTGGTTGTGCCAGAAGAAGGTGCTGGTGGGAAGGACTGTATTGTCTCTTCAGAGTGGATCCCACTGTCCCGGATAGATGTTGCACTGGGTGTTGGAGAAACCTCTTGGCTTGTACACTGGGAAGTAAGACCTTTATACAGCTTCACCAGGGATGACCTGAGGGAGGAGAAATCCATCGTCGTGCTAAGAAATAAGGCAGGGAATGAGCACGAGCGTGTAGAATCACAGAAAACAGAGTTGGGAGGAACCTTAATATTCCCATTCACCTCTTCCCGCCCCAAGGAAGGAACTGTTCCACTTATTCTGTCCCAACCAGCAGGACATCCTGTTTTCTGTCTTGTTCTTAATGCCTCTCCTGATAGCAGTCCCTCCCCAGCAGCCTGCTCTAACCCTTCACCACCCTCCATATTTGAAAACTTCCCTTGAAGTTTGATCTTGTCCTACCCCTCCAGTGAATCATCACAAGGAGCAAAGGCAAACAGATTTTGGTTTTAGGTAAAAGTCTTGATTTCGAGAAACTCTTCTGAACCATAGTACCACAACTGAGAATCTACATTCAGGGTCATTTCTATCACAGTTCATCTCAAATAGGTTAGGGGAGGCTTTTTCTTCTCCCACCCCACTCCCCCAGTAAAATAAAATGACACTATTCTTTCTCAGACTATCAGGGCTTTAGGCAAGAGTCCTGGCATTCACCAGGGGCCCGAGCTTCCAAAGCAGACAAAGTTCCCATGTATTCTCCCACTAGGGAGTGACTTTGCCATCAGTTCATGGAATCAAATGTTCCCATGTAACATGTTTAGAAGGATTAAACTGATTTTCCTTTCCCTCTGAGTTAGGCAGAAGGGTCCACCCCAAATCTGACTTTAGATTGAAGGACAAATGCCAATAGCAGGCCTTCTCCAGCATTCATATGTAAAGGGATTTGGTTTATTTCAACAGAGCAATGTGCCTGTTGATCTTGTCTGGAGCTAAATCCCTTGGTTTTAGGCTTCCCCCACACCTCCCTTTCCCCAGTGATAGAGAGAACAAGCTGATGATGTGCTTACTTTTTCAGCTTTTTTCTCTTCTGTATAAGCAGGTCTTCGTTGCATTGGAAGAGGAGGCTATAATGTGAGATGAAAACCCGGAGGCGCTGCACACACACCAGCAGCAGGTAATAGTCAGGATGCTCTTGCTCCGTGAACTTCAGGACATTCTGGGGCACAGAGGAGAGCAGGCTGTTTGGAGGGTGCTCTAACCCTTTCTGGGGAGAAGGTGCTATTGGGACCATGGATTAGTGTTGTGGAGTGCCCATGGCATTGCCCTGTGGGAGCTCTCCCAGTCATCACTAGTTTCTGAGTGGCTTTGATGGGTCTTGCCTCATACTACTCTGGTGTAAATACACAAATAACCACTGTAAATGTAATCATGGGATGTGTGGGTAATGCACTGGTTGAGTTTAGCAGTGCATTTTGTGTTTTTGCAAGGCTTGCTTTCTGTGTCATTTGCCTTGTCTGAAATGTTTTAGTACAATTCCGGTAAACCTCCTGTGACCTAGAAGTCTTTCATTCAGCATGCTTTGTATAGGAAAGGTTGTTGGGCCTAGGAGCCTCTGGCCCTCTCAGTCTCTCAGCTAACAGACATGTGGACCACTCTGCAAAGAGGCCAGCTCTGTTACAAGGGTTAGGTCAGAGCTCACAGCAGATGTGCCCCCCTCCTGTTCTCCTAGAGCAGCAGGCAGCAGAGCTTTTGGCTTCTTAGAGGAAATAAGTTGGTTCTGTTGGGCCAAATGGAGAAACTGGCAAATAGAAGCAAGCTTCAGGTGAAAACAAAGCCATTCTCAGCTGGCTTTCCTTTTCCAAGGTCTTCTTCAGAGAGCCCACTGCTTTAGCCAAAAGCCCTGTACCAGGCCTCTACAGGCCTGAATAACAGCTCTGAGTTAAAAGTCATGTGCTGTGATAAGAGTTCAACATGACAGTTTCCATCCTGGGGCCCTACCTGTAGATGAATAAGGTATTCAGGGATTCGCTGGACTATATGGAAGAACAGAATGTAGAGATCAGACTTGATTTCTTCTTCTACCTGAAATAGAGAAAACAACTTTGGAGTCTCTCCAACTCATAAAACGTGTCTGCTTCCAAATGTTTATGTGAATTTAATGAGTAGCTACATTGTAAGTAGTTATGACAGTTGACAGGAGCACGCCAGTCAAGTGGCAGTGGTGCGTGACAATACACTGGTCTTCACCTTGCTTCTGGAAGGGATATTTGCAACTCCTTCCACCAGCAATGCTAGTGCTAAGGATGAAAATTCCTTAGATTGGGGATTATCTACAAGGGACACAGCCTTATTAAGTAGGGTTGTATGTTTCAAGTGTACTGGTTAAGTTTCACTGAAACCCCAGATAGACACTATTGTTCATAATGAGATTTTTAGTTTAGGCTCAAATGAATTGAACAAAATGAGATTGACTTCTAAATTAGTAGAGACTGCTTTCTCTCTAAAGCACTTTCAGCCTCACTCTTGGTCTCCCTGTTTGGATGAGTCCTCCATTTTCCAGGAGACACCATCTGCCTGGGACAGGTCTAGATAACACAGGCAAGCTTTCTGGGACGTTTGGTCTGAGACACTACTTCATTATGTCACCGCAGAGGTATAGCTTTGGTTACACCCAGTGATGAACACGTTAAAGCTGCCTTTTGTAGGTGCACGTCAGCCATTACAACATTCAGGGAACTGGCATTTTGTAACACAGCAAGTGGATTGGCAGAAGAGTCCTATTGTGGGCAGGCATAACAGAAAGAGAACCAGGCTTGCATATTGCCATTGTGTGTCTGTGAAGCAGGCAGGAAGTTTACCTCCTTTAGGATCACCACGTGGATCAGAGAGATGCATTCTGGCAGGTCCCTCAGGTAAGCAACATAGCAGTCCAGAAAATTATTCTTACCAAAGGGAAAAAAGGAAAGAGTAAAGAAACCTAAGAGAGATTTTTGGTCATAGAGCCAGTCAGAATGAGAAATCGTTGATTCCCCACCGTCGCTACTGGGAGCTCCTCAGTGCAGTAGAGCTGCTAACTGTGTGAATCTTTCAGGGTTTGGGACTTTCTCAAGAAAAGCTGTTTAATAAAATATGTTCAGCTGTTGAGCACAGTGTATAAAGCTTTATAGAAGATGGGAGGGTAGGGAGGCTGGAGAAGAAGAACCTTTTCTTATTTAAGACTCTTAAAAGTTATAAATTATCAGATGAGTTTTTACACATCCTTCCAGGAAAGGTCCCAGGTGTTGGACAGAACTTCAACCTGAGAAGGAGGTGCTGCTTTATTGGGGCTACAAAGCATACAGGACAAGGGGCCTGCCCACCCACTTGTCATAACTCTGAGCAAAGTGTATTAGGTAAGGGGGGTAGCATAAGGAACATGGTCTTTTCACACTCTCAGTGTGCATACAGACATCCAAGCTGTCAGGACTTATGTGCAGCTCCTGCAACCAAGTCAAGGTCTCATGCATTTATTATAGGGCTGTGCTGTGTGACTACCTGCCCGCCCAGGCGGGTCTAGCGTGTGGGCTCCCTGACCAGCCAAGTACTACAACAAAGGGGCTACCATGCACTGGGACTCTGCTCAAAGGAGGCTGGCTGAAAGGCCTTACCCTAGCTACAGCCTCACAGCCCCTCTCTTGCAAGGTATATCAGCCCACCTCTGTGCCATCAGCACATTATGGATCAGTAGAAGAGTCCAGAGAGATCTGTAACATACCTCATCATTCGTTAACTTCAGGAAGATATCTCCTAGGATTCCCTGTCGTGGCCAGCTCAGAACTCGCTCCTGTAGAGCATGAAGTAAATCCACATGCTGCTGGACCAGGTACCTCAAAGAGTTGGGGAAGAAACTGAAGGGAGGGACACAATAGCAGACTGGTTACACAGCAGAAGCCCAGCCCTTCATGTACTTCTGAAGTGTGTATTCATGGGTGGTCAGCACAGGCTTGCTTTAAACATAGATATTATTAACTACTTTTACTGGAGTCCTAGATGCATCAGGAGGCCCCTGCTATGTGCATGCAGGTACCCTCTCTGGTACACTATTAGTACAGTGTTTAGAAGGTTTCTTAGGCTGACTCCCCAGTGCAGCTGGAGGACTCTCTAGCAGCTGACCAGAATTTGCAGAACTAAAAAGCCCAAGGCAATGCTGATGTGGCTAATGAAACAGGACAGCGGTCCTGAGCCACCTCAGAGTGCTTGGAGGACTGCTCCCCAGTTTTGTATGTTGTCTCCTTTGTCAGGCCTTTTAACAAGCCAACCCTTTGATGCAGAGCTGGTCTAAATGTGCCACTGCCTTTCTGGCATTTCATGCCAATTTCATCCAGAATCAGAATGAAGACATCAAATATAACAATATTTTTGCCAGATGGAAAGGTCCTATAGAAAAAGAGTAAAAATAAAAGCTTAGTTTGGACTTTCATGCTTCAGTTTGAACTGTGTGTGTCATGTAGCTGCATAAATGAGTTCACATCAACCCATGTCCCACAGTGTACTTCTGTCAAATGACTCCTTGGCTGTGGGACTGCTAGGGACAGTGGAAAGAGCCACAAAAGAGAGAGATAGCAAGGATTGGGTTCCCCAAATCTGCTTAGGGGCTGGGAACTCCCAGGCCAAAGCTGAGTGAATGGGGAGAGCTGTAGGAGATATCCCACCCTAGGAACTGAGACAACAGGGGATGACCTTTGCAAAGAGCTGGGTTTAACTGCTGAGCTGGATCAGCCCTGCTGGTCTTTTATCTGTGTGTATATATGTGTATACTGATACCTGATGGATGGCAGCCAGGGGCTTATGCCCAAAGCAGCTTGTAGAGGTGGAGCTGCGGTCTAGGAGAAGCAGGAAATGAATACAGAAAGCTTTGTTTACACTCAGACAGGAGGCATGAAAAAGAAATGAAGTAGCAGTGAAACAGTTTGGGATGCAAGGTGGGCAAGATGTGAGAATAGGCAGGAAAGTTTTCAATGACTGCAAAAACCTTCCAGTGCCTCCAGTTTTCAACTAGAAATTAGCTTGATACATTCCAAGATCTCTTTGTTGATGAAAGAAAAGTGGGAAAGAGGATGATGCAGAAAGAATATTGACTGAAGCAAATTCCTCAAAAGAGAGAGCACACTAAGTCAAATACCTTCTCTCTTTGGTGCTCCTTTTCACATCTGGCCCTTGCAACGTGGCCTTGATCTTCAGGATTAGGGAAAGGTTGATGACATATTTCCTTTCTGACTCCAGCAGCTCCAAAGCAATGTTCTGCCTTTTGGCTTCCAGAAGATAATGGTTAAGTTTAAAAATAAGGAAATGCTGACCTCAAGGACAGCCTCATCTTAGACTGATGATCTGACATTAAATCATCAAAGGAGAAACTGTTGAAAAGTGACACCAATGTCTTACCTTTGTGTATCTACTTTCCCCAAAATATAAAATTCTAGGCATGTGCTACAGCATGCCCAAGACATGACTGGAGACACAGTTTTCTACAAAAGCTCCAAAGCAAATGTGTTTTCCCCTATTAATCCCCTTTTTTTTTTTTTTTTTTTTTTCGCTAAGAATAGCAAAGCAACCAAGCAAAGGCAAAACAACTCATACAAGGCATTCATGTCCAGCTTCCTGCAGAATGAGAAGCTCTATTTTTCACCCACTTAAGCAACTACACTGTCAAAAATCCCATCAGTACACTTGAACATGCCAGGTCTTGGAAAGGAGAATGAGTGTCCTGGGTGCTGAGCATTCTGTCAATGGCAAAAGCTAACAAATACAAAAGTCAGAATTCTCAGACATTGAGGCCCTGAGACATTCCCCTCTAGCAGGAGAAACTGGCTTGTGTGTAGAAGCTGATTACTGACCAGCTCACATTAGGTGTGAATGCAGCTTTGAGCCTCTCTAGCCAGAGTTTTCCACTCTGTCCTTACCAGCCAAAGAGGGCTCACATATAACGCTGTCTGCTAAGCTGTATCTGCTTTGACCCATGTCTTTCCCTCTTTCTGGTTGCTCTTTGGAAATGTATTCATCTCCCCAGTCCTTGGTGTCCTTGGGCTGCTTCCACACTGTTGATGGCAGATGAACTTTCGACTGCCCCTCTGTTGTCAAGGGAGGCTTGAGGCTGTCATCTGTCTCTATGGTTGCTCCTGCAATGGCAAACAGCTGTGTGGGTCTTGGCATCTCAGCTGGTGCACTAAGCTAACCTGCATTGTCATCTGTTTGAAGTACTGGAAGGAGAGTTTAAAGCATTCTCTGCACCTCACAAGGGCTGCAGCCTTGTAGTATTAATTTACGAAAAGAAGTGTAGTTGGAGAGTGCTTTGTCACAAGGAGGTTTGCATTCTTTCAGCATTTATTTTCAGACTAAATGAGGTCCAAAATTAGACACATGCTAGCAAAGAAAAAATATATATTCCAAGTATGATCACACTTCAGGGGTTTGGGACACTTCAGGACTTGTTAATATTGGCAGATATTGTAGAAACAGAAAGTATAATCTGGATTTAAATACCATTCTCAGTGGATGTAAACTATCATTTCTTTAAAGCAAATACTTCGAATTTGGGTTGCAATGAACCATTTTCTATAGTTTTTGTTCTCTCTTTTTCACATGTGGATTCAAGCAAAAGAGCCATCCAGAACACTGAGTGCTTCTAGTGAACAGTGCAAACATCTAATGGTTGTTCTTATTTGTCCCTTTGTTGGACAAGATCTTTAGTGTCCCCTTCCCTTCTGACCAATTTTTATTTTTGCAAGAAAAATGCCTCTGTTACTTTTCAGACATGTCTATAAGGAATCTGAAAGCTAGTTGGCAAATAGCTCACCAGTTCTACTGGTGTGTAGTCACTGCAAAGACAATCTCTTATCAAGTGGCAAAATGGAGCTTTCATCATTCTTTGCCACATCAGTAAGCCTCAATTCTTCCTCTGCAAAGGCACATAGAACCTGTAAAAGCAGCAGCAGAAAGGCTTTCCTTGCCCAATATCAATTATTTGCATTGTCTGTCAGGTATTTGGCACTTTAAGGACACAGGTTTGCCCTCATATCTCAACTGCAATTACGAGAATGACAGTACATGGCAAAGTGAAAGACATTCCTGTGAAACATATTCTCTGAAAGCACTTTTTCAGTGCAGTAAAGAACATACTCTAATTGAATCATTGTCCTATTGTTTTTTGACAGTTCCATATTTTCCTACCTGGGCCTGCTATGACTTTCACACTTCCTTCTCCCATCGGCATGATCCTGGTGTCAGACACTGTTGAAGAAGAAAGGGGAGCTTTATAGCAGAAGACAGCTGCAGAGCAGGCTTCCTCCTGCCAAGCCCAGTCACTATGGTTTAGATCCTGCAGTTTTTCACAATTTTGCTATGAAACACCCCTGTTAGATCTTCCCCTAAGAAGGATTTTTACTGTCTTTGTTTCAGTAACACCTGCAGGCAGGCTAATGGTGGGGGGTTCCACATTGTGCTGGATACTGTGTGAGTGGATGAGTATGTATGGGTGGAAAGGAGTTTATCAAAGAACCGGAGGAGTGAGATGACTGGAAAGAAAGGGGCAGTGGGAGAAGTGGATGCGAGTGGTAGATGTGCGAGCAAGGACTAACATACCACTTCAGAACAGGGCAGAGGGGAGCCATAACTGGCCAGATTCTGAGCAGAACAGAGTACAAAACAGCATATGGTTTTCTTCTCTGCCTTTGATGACATTTTAAATATAAGTTTTTAGTGTCTTACTATCTGAACAGCAAGATAGTGATAGGCCATGGGTTAGCAGCTTCTGCAGTTAACAAGGGCCAGCAATTTTCCTATCAGTGTGTATATGTAAGGAGCAGTGACACCAGTAGCCTACTGTCTATGTATGTACCAGCTCCTATGTCCTCTTGACCATACCAGTGGTTGATTTAACCCTTAAGGACATCAGGTGACCTCTGTCAGACTAATCCCCGTGATCCTCCTTTCTGTGCTCTGTTCCCTTACACAGAAACAAACCCACAGGTTGTAGTATTTTTATCAGGGGCTCCTACTTGGCTCTGTGTCTGTGCCACTAGCATTACAGGGAAGAAGATCCAGATGGCTTCCCTTTTATCGGAGGAGGAAGGCAGTGGCTTTTGGGACAGTGTTCACAGAACAGTATCTCCCGAATCAAGCTTGCTATCCTGAGACGCTGTGCCGAGGTGCGTGCTTGGACACAGGGACAGTGCTGCCATGGGGAGCACCTCTGTTCTCTTCTTGTGCTGCAGACACCTGAGGAAAGCTGGGTAGCCTCTTACCCTAGTGACTTTTTTCAGATTTTTCTTTTTTTTTCCCCTGAGGATGACACTGCATTTGCCTACTCTGTTTCCTACCTTTTTCATAAGTCACATTGTGTAAAAGGCTTGTAAAGTCTTCATTGATCAACACAGGTTCTGGGAGGTTAATGGATCGAAATGGGCTGCCCTGGAGAGGTGTAGGCACTGTTTGTGACCCATGATCATCCTTCTGTGCTCTTCTGTATAAATACAAAGAATAAGACAGTTAGAAAGTATGAGTGCTACGGGTGAAGCTCCTACACTGCAGTTGTGACAGATGCCACTACAAGTACAAGCACAGTTAGAAGTAGGGCAACTCTAGCAGAGACCAGGAAAGGAGTTGGCTTTGATGGAGCTGGCTTTGATGGAGTTGGCTGTGGTGCAGTTCATGAATAATATTCTGGAAGTAACTTCCACTGGCTATAGGAGAAGATTTTTTCAGATCTGTTCTTTGGCAGAGCATATTTCATCTAATTAAGCGGCTTAATTAGCTAAGGGACTAGCCTAGATTTGTAAAGTGTTTGCATCAGAACAGATGTACACTCATCAAAACTCTTTTTTAAGGAGGAGGCTAATCAGGGCCAAGGTGGACAAACCATCTGTTTCATCACAGCAACAGTGTGGCCCAGCAGTGTGCAAACATGCTCCTGCAGCTTGAGGAGCCTGCTGAGTCCTGCGCACTTGGAAGGGGAAGCCGCAGTGCTATTGTCAGGATGGGGGTAGCTTAGCAATAGCTTGTCGTGGTGAAGGCTCCTGACTTTCAACCATATTCCTGCCCCCGCATGTCTCTAGCAGGTCTGTGTGTTCTGCCAGGCTCTGGTTTTCCTGAGAGCTGCTGGGGTTATTTTGCTGTTAGAATCACAGTGAGATGTTTGTGGTTTTCTGCTGTTTGCTCTGTAGGATATGAGTCTAAAAGTCTGGGGTGAACTGAAGGATAGAGCTTCCAGTTGTAGCCATGTGTATCAGGGTCGACACACATGTCCAGCCAAGAAAAGCTTAAGAAGTTAAGCTATAAGGAAACAAACAAAATAGACACCACTGCTAATTAGCACTTCTGCAGCCCTGGAGTTCAGGCCCTTACTTAGCTTTCACTTTCCGTGATTCCCGACGCTTCTCTTGCTGCAGCTGCTCAATTTTCTGTTGCATTTCCTCCTGCTTGGCACTGATTTCTTCAATCATTGACTTTGCATCGCTGAGCTCCTCCTGAGAAACAGCAAAAGCACAGCATTCCCAGGATGCCCATCAGCCTTACATAGCACAGCTTTGAATGCTGGCTGGTGTGCACTACAGATGCCTCAGGATGCTGCATAGAGTGGCTCTGGGATTTAGGTATTCTTCCCTTGCACATCCAGTGTGTGTAATACATGCCATGCACAGCATGGCAATCCTTAATTCAACTACAAGCAACTCGTCCAAGCCAGTGTGACATCACACAGTTAAGGCATTGGTCAGAGATGTAGACATACAGCTTCATCCAACACCAGTTGGAAGCACTGGAAGGACTCCTGCCTTTAATGGCATTTGGAGGTGGGTCCAAGGAAGCATATTTCCCTCTGCAGTTCTCCAGCATGTGTATTCATATGCTGCACTTGGTTCAGATGGCAGTGTCATCACTCATATGTATAAGCTTTTGCCAGTCAGGCCTTGGAGCTGCCTTTCTAGCCTGGCTTCCTAAGGAAATGAAGCATTCTGTAACCTCCCTATCAGCATGCTGTCCCTCAGGCAGCTTTAACCAAGCCTTACTGGGATGTAGAGCGCTGTGCCACATGAAGTTCCTGCAGGTTTCATCAACATGAGCAGAAGGATGGAGGAGACAGACAAGGCATTCTTGTAAATCAAAGGAGAGGGATATTCCCCAAGCAAGGAGGTGGCTTCACTGGGAGCTCAGTGTTTGGACAGTCAAGATGGGCATGAGGCAGAGGGGAGAACAGCATTTGCCCCTCCTACTGGTTGCATAATTCTTTGTATCTGGATTTCAAACCCCCTTTTTCTCCCCATAACAATGTCCTGGATAATCCTGCCTCTGGCTGCTTTGAGACCTCTGTCATGTGCCCTTACACTTCTTGTTGTCTCCCTTGCTTATCTGGAACCACACTGCCATCTGTCTCTCCCTGTCACAGACTGTCGTTAACAGACTTTTCCAGTAAGCAGCCCTCTTTAACTTCCCATTGTATTATTGACTCAACAAAACCCTATGGGGAAAATTTACTAAAAAAAAAAAACCAATATAACAGCTGCTCTGCCTGCCTCCTCACACACAGTTTCTGCATGGAGACTCTGGTGGTTTCAAAGTGTACAACAGCCTTCTTCCTAGGCTCTCTCTCCAGTCCTTTGTCTTTATGCTCTCGGGCTGGATCAAACCAGGCAGCATTTCCTCCCAGACGCGTGGGAATGCAGCTTCAAAAGGCTTTAGGGTTTTGTGTTAATTCTCTGCTCCTCAGCAGCTTTGGTTCCTGGAGGAAATGTGGGAGACTTGTCCCAGGGAGAGGTATGGCACAGTGGCTTAGCAGTGGCCTGTGAACAGGCTGTTCATGCCTGTTGCATGTGCAGTCCAGAGCAAGGGTTGCTTGTGCCCAGGGTGGCTCTCAGCACTGCCTTACAGTCCACTGAGAAGGTTGAACAGGCCAAAGCACATTTGGGTTGGAGCAGTCAGGAGAGACACAAAGTCAAAGGAAGTATACCAGCTATATCTGAAACAATTGCCCACTCATTTTCTTTGCAAGCAGGAACAACTGATGGAGGTGGGGGGATGCTGCCCCATGCCACTCAAACTAATGTGGCAGGTATGCAGCTCCTTTGCAGGTCAACATTCCTACCTTGAATGTGTTGAGGGAATTCTTCATCTCGGCCACTTTCTCTTCCATGGCACAGCGGCAGCTCTTGACTTTCTCCTCCAGAGCATACTCGCCATGCTGGATTCGGGACAGCTCCTGCATCGCTTCTGTGAAACCCGCCTTCAACTCAGAGGCTAAAGCCTGCAACTAGAGGAATCACAAACATGGTGGGTTCAGTCCCTCCTCCCAGATGTAGGTGGATGTGTCCCCAGGGTCACCCATGGTTGAGAGTGGCATGAAAGCTGGGTGTAACCCATCCTGTAAGGTGCTGTCCTCTTTCTTCTACTCCTGTCATGGCTGAGAGACATGGGGGGATGCTTGGCCCCTGCTGCAGCCCTCAGTACAGGGTAGGAGATGTTTGTCTTGGGCAGTCAACATGTGCCTTTTTAGAGTTTTTCCAAGCTCCTTGGCAGTTTGCAGCCTGTCAGGCTGTAGGAGAGGACAGCCTGAAACATGCCAAGAAGGTTTGCAATAACAGCAGCCAGATTATCAATCCCCAAAGCAGCTGAGCAATCAAGAACATGTCCATTTTTGAGCAAGTCCTCCTCCCCTACATGCTTGTGGGGCTAGTGCTCTCTCCAGACAGATCTAACACCTCCTCGCTCTCCAAGGGCTGTGGAGACAGAGAGCTTATGCTCTGTCCTTGGTCAGCGGGCCCTTTCCAGGGAAGGAGGCAGCTCCTTAACTTATGATGGGGAGGGAGTGGGAGGTTTTCCCCTGGCATACAGTGACACTGTGCCCACTCTCCCTGTTTTCTGTCCCTACAGGCCCTAGCGCTGCTGGAAGAGCTCACAACCTAAGCTAGAGGCAGCCAGTTGGTAGCCAGGCAAAGCAGGAGACAGACTGGCGAGCCAGGCTGGCATAGCGAGGGGACAAGGCAGATGTGGAGGTGGGCAATGAGGGGAGGTAGGTGGCTTGCAGAGGGCTAAGCAGGAACACCCTCTTTTGGGGGCAGCTCAGGCTGGTGACCCTGAACTCTGCCCCCACTGCTGTGAGCAAGGCGCTTGTTCTGCCTGCACAAAGCCCGCGGCGAGGTTGTGGCTCAAGGCGCCTCAGTACCAGTGTTTTTACCTTTACAACAGAAATTCGGCCTAACATCTGGTTATAAACTGAGTCCAAAACTGGAGCACTGATGGTAAGAGGACAGCCACCCCGGGGAACTCAGGCGCTTGAGTCCTGTAAATGGAGCAGAGATGGCTTCCGATACCTCAGGGCAATGACATGCACCATCCTCTTCTGAGCAGCGTCTTTACAGAGGACATCTGCCTGACATCCCCACTCCTACCCCAGTGTTTACCCCACAGTCCCCATCTGGTCTGGCTGGACATGTTCCCAGAGCTGCCTGGGTAAGAGGAGTGGGACTGACAGAAGCTGGGACAGGGCAGAGGGGAGCAGGAGGCTAAGGACTTCTTCCCTCCTTAGGCAGTCAACCCTGAATCCCCAAGCCACCTAGAGCTCCAGACCGCTTGGTTCAGCCCCTTCACCCACCCTTCCTGGCCGCAGTGGACACCCTCCTTTGACATTCCTGTGTCACAGGAATTGTCACCCTCTGACCTGTGCGTGTAGCCCGAAGGATTAGAAAGGCTGCTAGTCTGCACTCAGGGCTTGGGCATTGCACACTTTCCTCCCAGTGAAAAGGGGTAATTCATCAGATCTATCCCTTTCAACTGAAATATGCTCTTCTCTTCTATCTTGCGCTATGCATTTTAGAGATCTGCTTCAGCATGGAGATGTCAATAGCCTCACGTCTTGCTAGCAGTGGAGCAGTCCAGAAGCTGGCCCTGAAGATAACAATGTCTGGGGAGAATAAACCCAAAATTAAATGTTTCTGCCTACAAGCCTGGTCATATCCTCTTCAGATGCTTCCAGAAAGGGAGGTAAACTAGACTGATTCTTTCTGAGGGGTACAGGAATGGGAGTCAATGCTTATCTAGAGGCTTCAGAGTCAAAACCTGCTAGACATCAGCGAAAGTCAGCAAATGGGGACTGCTGCAGGGACTTCCGTGTCTCTGTGCTTTGAAACACTCTGTGAAAACAGAGTTCAGGCAGCCAAAAGAAAGACTTGGACTAGAGGCTGGACTAAAATATCCCTTGTATTTAAGCGCAAACACTTCTTCTTTGGGGGTTCACTTTTGGCTAAGCTCTGCTTTTGCAGTCAGGGTTGTAGTTTGGTTTCTTTTTGTATCCTTCCCAGTGCTCCAGATCCCAGCCTGGATCTGTCCTGCCTGGTACATCCTTCCTCAGCCTCATGCAGCTTGAAGTGGCTATTTCAGACACTGAAATGCATCTTACACTTGCATTTCCCTTTGTTGCCACTTGATGGATGAAAACAGCCAGCAACACCAATCAGCCATTATCTGTCTGGGCTTGTAAGTGCTGAAACCTTGAGAACTCCCGCCTCTGCTGCCTGCAGTGCTCAGAGCATAGAAGGGAAACATGATCAGCCTTGTGGCATTGAATGCAAGTTTGATCCAAAAGTGAGTGGAGCAGTACAGGAACAACACCGTGATCTTTGAACACCTGCCAAGCGCAGTGTAGTGCTTGAGCTGTGGATTTTAGTTTGAGTTCATTTCTAACAACAAGCTGTAGAAAAACATTGTTTAAATCCCATGGGTTGTTACAACAAATGGAAGCCATTGAAGCATCAGCTCATACTTAAGTCTTGCCCAAGTGATTATGCCTATAGGCCAAGGAGAGACGTTTCACAGGTTTGTAAACCTCTTGCAAGCCAGCCAATACAGCGTTTCTAAAGTGCAACACATACCAAAAAATACAGATTTTATACTACCGTGGAAACCTGGCAACAGTTTAACTGTGTTGTCCTGGATCACCTATTCATGGGAATACACACCTTGACATCTAAGTTGTGGAAGTTAAAGAACACATCTTAAGAACTTAAGTTGAACTGTCTAATGCCTAGAGGATAAATGAATCTGCATGGACACAGGAAGTCCTTAGAACATGTCCAAGAAATGTTCAAACAAAGCATTTAGACATCTAAAGAAATTTAGTATGAGACACACGTTTCAGCCCCACCTCCCTTTGTGGTGCAGCCCTCAAACATGACAAAGCAGTACAGTGAGGGATCCAGCACTAGGTATCTCTGGCAGATTGTCTTTCTTGGGGGCCATGACTCCCATTTTACCTGCTGCCCTGATGTTTTTCAGCTCTGTGTGGAAACACCATGCAAATAAATCTGTAGTGAGACCAAGTAACCCAAATACTCTGTGGGTAGTTGCCCATAGGGAAATGAAGGATTCTCTTCCCCTCCCTACATGACTGTCATTAATAGGACACTGAGAAGCAGTCATTTACAACTCTCACTTGACCTCCAGCCCAATGAGAATATGACCACATGGAGGAAGTAATGGTGGCTGAAGGGGAGGAGGGTGCGATCAGAAGATATACCAGGAGCACTTTGCAGCCAGGTTTTGACTTTACTTTGCAAGAGTAGAACTATTTATATATATATATATATATAAAACAACAGTAAAACCTTCTTCACTGAGCCTCTACTCTTGCCTCAACTGCTATACTGTCCCCAGAGGGTGGAGAGGACTGACGCTTTCAGCAGAGGCAGCAAAACTGCAGAGCCTCCCCATCCTCCCTTGGTGGGTGCCATCAATTTGAGCCATTTGCAAAAGATAGTGCCCATTCCTGCGGCCTAAAGATTTGTTCAGACTTTGAGGCAGCCCAGGGAAGATGGCCATGAGCGGGACATGGGGGCGGCTTATGGGAGGAAGGGCTGGGATGGAAACAAGAGGGCAGAGCCTTGGTGAGCTGGGTTTACTGCCCTGGCTGCCATTGAGAGAATGAGAGGCAATCCCTGCTTCTGTGAGTATCTGTGCCCTCACATCTCTCCCCTAGCACTATGTAGGCTGTCCAGGGCTCTGTCTCTCCAAAGGAATGGCTATTTGCATCTGCCACCCTTGGCAGCTGCCTAGGGTCCTTACACTAGAACAGGGACTGCTCTCAAAGACCTTGAGTTGAAGCCTGTCTAAACCAGTAAAAAACAAGCTCATGATGAAGAAATACTGCAAGGGAATAATTCTGTTGTTAGATTCTACAAAAGAGCAAAACCTTCTGCGGCCATGAAGGAGCACTGTTTGTGTTGCTTCCCCTGTCCATCACTTTGCACATCTTATGTTGCTGATCTGCAGAGGTAAACAGTTGTGTCCCCCAAAGAGGGCTGCCTGAAACTAATCTGGCATAAAGTCTGACTCTTGCCACAAAGCCTGGATCTGATTTTTCTGAGACGCATAATGTATGTTTTACCAGGAAACAACTAACTTCTAGCACAGCTACTAACTCCTGTGTTTAAGGGCAGCACTTCTACAGCCAAGCACTAGGAAGGCTTGCAACACTTCATAGCAGGAAAGCAGCAGAGCTGTGCTAATTTAGTGTGGTAAAGAACCTGGCTCTAGGAGTATATCCAGTATTTATATTCCTAGGCGAGGATGGTAGGAATAAAGGCAGAGCAGCAGGATAAGGAACGATGGATGGAGAGACTTAAGGGGAGCTGCAAGCATTCATCAGCTCTCGTTCATCTGTGCAGCCTATTTTGGTAACTGCAGTGTCCGTAGGGCCCTTGCTGAAGCAGAAGGGCACAGCCAACTGGCAACTTTCATTTTTTTATATTTCATTAGGATATCCAGGTTTTGTGCAAAGCAACAAGGGTACGTGGTGTTACCAGCACACTGTCCCAGCTGTGTGCTAGTTTTCCATGCATTTTGGGTCCACTGTGCTGGGCTCTTCAGCAACCAAATCACATCTCTTCCTTGGAGCTGTCTGGCATGGGTAAAGAGGATGAAACAAGAGAAGCACTGGAAAGCAGTATCTTCTCTGCTTGACATGGTGCACTTAGGAGCAGTTATGGGCATTAGTGTTGCAATGGTGACAAGGAAGGTCTCAAATAGTCAGGGTTTCCAGTTCAGGGATATATTTCTCTTCAGAGTATGGTACCATATTAAATCAGACCCCACTCAAAGCTCTGTTGTGTTTCCTGCAGCCTGGAAGCATATAGGAAATATCACTGTGAAAACACTGAAACTGCACCTCACAGGGAGGATGCTCCCTGGGCTGTGGAATAGATGATCTTGTCACATCTGTGGTGGCTGATTGCAGCAAGAATGCCGACTCAAAGAGTCGCTGCAGAGCTTCCAAAGTCCTGATTACCTTGAGCCAACGTAGGCTCAAAGACAGGGTTTCCAAGCTACTGGCTGGGGAATCAAAGACATGCAGCAAGACTCGAGGCTCTGGCTGGCCCAGCTGCTCTGGATTATCAGGCAAGAACACCCCATCAGCCAAGAAGCTGTGAGGCTGCCAAGATAACCCAGAGGCCCCCAGGAGACTTGGCCCCCTCCTGGGGAAGACACCCCTACCCCCATGTCAATCAACTCATCCTTGCTCCTGTAACAGTTCATCAGATTTGGTGAAAGCTCATTAGAGCTAATCTGTGAATTCTCCCTCTGGCCCAGTGAATTGACATTCTCTGATTGGTGCTAATGATGGCAGCTACTTAATTAGCTGACCTCACACATCACCTGTCTAAAGACAACTGGTTGTAAGCAGAGAAATTTTACTGAATTGTCTTTTAAGATGAGGCCCGAGATGTGATACATAGGACATGTATGAATGCAGTGTGCACATTTTAGTTGCCATGTTCCTTGTAAATGCCTAATTTTTTTCCTGCCACTTAATTTAGCTTTTTAACTACTGTTTATCTATTAGTAACTCTTTTAATTCTTGGAGTTATTTAGGGCATTTTGCTCATCTTTACCTGGGAAATCTGTGTTGCAGGGGTACTGACAGGCACACTTTCAGTCTCTCCTGTGGGAATAAAGAACTTCAGTCAATTAAAATGACTTATTATGGTTGCTATAAATAACTGTAACAGAGGGTTTGAAGTCCCTCTTGAGGTACAAATCAGTTCTAAAGGACTCAAGTCTCACTTTAGGAGTTGTGAACTCTGTATCATTTGTAAAATAAACTGCAATTATAAAACAGGAATGGCTCACATAAATCAGAAGTTAAATTCACTTTGTTTTCTGTCCTGTATCTATTCAAGCTGATCCAGGTGAGGAGGTGAAAAACCTTGTATATGCAATTAGGATTAAACTTCTCCCTGTGAAGTTCAGTTCTGTGTACCAGCCTTAAGTAACAGGTATTTTTTTCCCCTAAAGCATTACTGAAGCATCACTAAAGCATCTCTCTTCTGAAATTGTTAAATTTTCTCCTCTGCTAGATTTGTACATATTTCTGTTACCTCCACAAAAGGTTGATCCAAAACATCCATATGTTTTAAGTCCTAAGTTATATTTTGTCACAATGCATTCCAAGCAGTAATCATGTAACACCCCAAGAATTACATCTTTTCATCAGTTTCACCATTCCTAAGTTTTTGTGGCATTATGTTCCTACCCAAATCTTGTACAGTGGTACTAGACTTAACACTTCTGTAACAGGAGGAGTTTGTATCTGTTTTGCAGAAGTGTTTTGGACACTGCAGAGACATTATCTCTAGGCTTTAATGAGTTCTTGACTGAAACGAGAAAGTCTATATTATTTCCTCTTCTAACATTGTCTCTTCTGTGCAGAAACCTTCAATTATCCAACAGAAATTACTGCTGGTTGTTCTGCCATTGCACTTTGAGGAAATTGCAGTCCAATAGCCATCGGTTCCTGTGTTATTCCCTACGTCAGGCTCCATGAGTGGAGTCATTCCCAGAAAACACCATGCCACCCAGCTTCTCATGTGGATCACCTGCCCTTGGCAAAGTCACTTCATGAGGTGGGTTTTCTTTTGCCCCTAAGAATTTGTTTCTCTGTTGTCAGTCATGGACATGAACTGATGCCTAATTCTAGGGACAGCCAAGCTTCCTCTTTCCATGCTGACTGCAGATGCTCAATGCCTTGCCCACCTGGGCTTTAAGACCACAGAAATGGTGCGGAGGCTTGAAAAGGGTGCAGGGAGGACTCTACACAGCCAGCCAGGGCATGAAGTGGAAAGCTGAAGCCTGGTAGTCAGAGCTTTACAAGACACAGCTACATTCTGATTTCCTTACCCCTGAGGGGGAATATGGGTTACTGTCAAGGGCACCTATGAATTGTCCCTGTTCTGGTCTCTAAGACTTGTCCTGATTCAGAGGACTGTGATCAAATTCCCCAGTGATGTGGAGAAGTGAGAGGCAGAGGAGGAGAGACCATGTGCTCCTCTCTGCCCATGTGCCATTTTCTATGCTGGCTGGTCTCACAGCCATGGGGTTGGGTAGCAGGGTCAGACACTGGCCCTCTGGGGAATATCCTCTGAGGTTCCTCCTGAGGAAAACAAGGGGCAGCAGGCTAACTGACAGAAGTAGCCATGATCCCAAACTGCCAGCTGACTCTAAACTCTTCAGCCAGCCCATACCAAGTGCCAGCTTTCACCTTCTGAATGACAGGTTGTTTTAATTTTCAGGTTTGGCCCTTCTGGGTCAAAATTGGAAAACTTAGATTTTTCTCTGCAACTCCACGAACTAGAAACAGACTTTTGGCCTGAAGTGAATGATGAAGCTTTCTCATTATGTCTGGAGTTGGGGCTTAAGAAAGCAGCCAGTGTGTACTGCAGTCTTCCTGAATCAAGAAAACTGAGGTAAGTGTCTGATCTTATGCAAATGTTACTGCTGGACTCTTACTGTGGGATGGTAATGACTGACCTGTAAAGAGTGAGAGGACATGTTTCTTAATTAATTGCAGAATACAAACCTCCTTGGGAGGAGAAGGAGATGCTGGTTTTGCAAGGTCATGGACATGTTGAATTCTAAGCTTTGTGAAGGGCTGGGGTGTCAGGTAAAAGTGCATAACAGCAAGAAAGAGCCTCACATGGTCTCTCCTCACATTTTCTTCGGGCATTTTTTAATCTGATATATAATACAGCAGGCTCAACCCAAGCCCTGCAGAGGTTTGTAGGGATCTTTCATTTGGGTCTGGATACGATCAGTCTGTAGTGTCCTTGGGCATGCTCAAAGCAAGAAACAAACAAGACCAGAAGAGGGGAGGGGATCCCTGCTACTAGAATTTTATCTCCCACCTTTGCCATGAGCGAGCACAAGCAGAAGCACCAGAATCACTCTCTGCATGTACCCTGTCAAAACCCAGATAATTTCTATAAAGTCACTTCTAAGAGCTGGAGCAAAAGAGGAGGCTCCTCACAACTGCACTGTGGCAAACAAGGGGCTTTGTCGTTATCTCCTGATTTCTGCAGTGAACAAATGCAACCCGTGGGGGCATGACAATTAATTGGAAAAAATCCCTGAGTTAATTTCCTTTTCAGTCTGCTGTAGTGCAGGGGCCTAGGTACACAGACCTAATTTAGTCAAATTAGAATAATAATAATAGAGAAATTAACTCTTCGGTTACCTATGCCATGAATTAATTTGGGCACCACCAAGCATCTTTTAAGAAGGAACAAGATTGTCTAGGCTTTCTCCTGAGCTGACAGTTATAGGCACTCCTAAAGCTGCCCCCACTGCTTCTCATAGTTTCAAGAACTCCTCAGCATAGAGACACAGTCACCGCTGAGGTGGCAAGGCAGACCACAGTGCTGCAAGTGGGTTGAGGTGGAAAGCAAGTACCACCAGCCCCACATTCCTCTGCAAGAAGAACATCTGAAACTGATAACCACTAAAACCACAGGCCTGAAAGCCCTGAGCTTTTCAGACTTTCTAGAAGTGCTGCTGACTGTAGAAGGACTTGTTGTATGCAAGCAGTGTGGTCTATAAGTCTTGGTGCTCACAAAATCATGAGTGCTGCAGAAGCCTGGGTTGTGGCACTGACATGAACAAGAATTCCTTGCAACAAAGCATGGTGGGGAGACAAAAAGTTCCTCATCACAGTGCCCTCATGTAAGATGTAGCTTTTGATAGAGGTGCCTGTACATTCACAGTGGGTCGGAGGCAAGAGGGAATGACTTCCTATGTTGGATATTACATATGCCACAGGATTCTTCTCCAGAGGGGAGAGGGAGATGATTCTAAAATAAGACATAAAAACTGAAAGCCACAGATAATTCTATGACACTAAAAGAAAAGCACATTTGCCTACAGCTGCTGTGACTGAGGTGCTCATGGGGGTTTGTCTGGCAACTGCCAATAGACAGGTTATATGAAAGCTGTTTTCTTCCTGTCTTTCATACAAGAAGTGAAATAAAGAGGATGCTTTACCTTCTTGTTTGTTTGAGTCCATGGCTGCTATAGGGTGTGTGTTCTTGAAGGGACTCCTGTCCTCACTGGAGGGTTCTGGCTGGTCACTGGGAACATCCCATGGCTTAGAGCTGCCCACATGTGAGCCCTGCGATGGGTCAGCTGGTCTGAACCCTGAATGCAGAAAGATTCAGAAAGGGTTTATTGCATGGAGATGCTCAAAATTCAGAAAACAGAGGGAGGAGGAGGGATTTGAGAAGGAATGAAGGATCCTAAATGTTTAAGTTCACAGTGCCTCCACAAGCAGAGTGGGCGCTGGTACAAACACTTCCCTCCCAGCCCAAGGCCATTTGTGCTTACATGGATGGGTGATTAAGAAGCACTGTGTAATCCCACAGGGACTATTTGCTCAGCAAGATGCATCTTCTATGAACATAGAAGCAAAATGAGATGTATTTTGGACAGCACATGAACATCTTGCATGGGTGCTTTGCATCAAAGAAACAGCTTTTTGCTGGTTTGCAACTAATCACCCAAAATATTCTCTAAACTTGTGTTTGGGCCACAGAGGTATTGACTTTGCAATGTTGCTGCATGGTCCTGTCAGCATTTTTGGAGGTGCTTGTGAGGGATGCCTCTTGAGATCAGGCTGAGAGTAGAGCCACCATCAGCATACCCAGCTGCCCTCTTGCTGAGAGTATGATGTGGACCAAAAGGCTTCCAGCACAGTGCTTGAGGGACTTGGGGTTTAGCATCTTCTTGAGATATAGGATTAATGAAAGAATAAACTTCTTATTTGTAAAAGAGCTCTTTATGAGATCTCCTCCTCAGAAAATCTGCTGTCTTCTCAGGACAGAGGATCCTTTGGCGCCACGTTTGGAAAACCTGAGCAAAGGTGGAGGGACTTGGCATGGGAGCTTTGTACAAACAGGCTAGGAAAGCTTATTAGGTGGATGCCTGGTTACAGTGAGATAAAGTAATAGTTTATTAAATCTTTTTTCTATCAGCTGACAGAGTAAAAGTTATTTTTTTGTTCTGAAGACTCCTAGGCTTATGACAGAGTTTAGATGGGTAGGGACCTCTGGAGTTATCTGACTCAAAGCAGGACTAACCCTAAAGCTAGATTGCTCAGGACCACATCTACTCAAGGTCTGAGTAACTCCCAGGCTGGAGACTTCTCAACCACTGTGGGTCTGTCCCAGGGCTGCAGTGCTCCCATGGGGAAGAATTTTTTCCGTTACAGCCAGACAAGTTTTCTCTTGTTGCACCTTGTGTTCATGGCAATTTATCCCTTCATTGTGTCTGCGAGAAGAGCCTGACTGTCTGGTCTATAACCCCTGTTAGGTAGTTGCAGATGGCTGTAGTAGCCCCTCAACCTTCCCTTCCCCAAACTGAACACAACTCCCTCAGCTTCTACTCCTTTACCATGTGCTCCACTCCTCTTTAGCAGGTTTTTTGTTTTTTGTTTTTTTTTTTTAATGTATTCCAAAGAATGGCAAGAATGTTATTTGCTTCCAAAACACATAAAGATGCAGTTGTTTTTAAAGTAACTACACCTGCTCTTCAGTAATTTTGAAGAGAAGGTACTTAAGTTTGGGTCTCTGAGCAAAACAGGCTTTTAAATTCAATGTCAGTAGCAGCTTGTTTAGTAGCAAAGTTGTTAAACTTTGCTCCTAGTTTAGACTCGTCAATGTCATGGCAAATTCCTGAGGCTTTTATTATAGGGCATTGAACTGGGACCAGTTTGATTAACACTGAGAACTGGTTTCAAAATTCAGAATTGCTTTTGCAGTGTTTTGGAACAAATAGGAACAAATTTTGGAACAAATAGGAAAAGCAAAACGATATGAAAGAGACATAAACCTCCTCTGTGGTAAACATTTTCACTGAGAACAATGAAAACAGCTTTTTGATGGAAATCCATTAAATTTTTTCTTAACAAAAACATGTACATATTTTTACCCATTCTGCTTTTATATTATTCATGTTTTCCCATGCCAGTTATAGCAATATAGTAGTATATAACTGTTAACTATTTGTAATAATATTTAACAAACATCAATTAGCATGGAATTAATTTAGTTATTATATCATTAAATACACTAACTGCATAGCCTGTCTTAAAGATTTTATAATTTTACTGTCCACTTGCTGAATTATTGTGGGAATCTCTAATTCTCCAGTGATGTGACATTTGTACCGCTGGCCTTTGCAAGGCAGAGTGACCATACCCTGCTGATACCAAGAACATTTATTGTGGGAGCATACAAAAATGAGGATCTCTAACCCATACTGCTGCACAGGGGACTGTAACACATGAGGAAACAGTGTAGAAATGTTTTGCAGTGGCAGGCATCCAAGGTGAAGAAAAGCCAGAATTAAAGCATAATTCAGTTTCCCCAAGTGCTCTCTACTTCCACTCTTAGACCAGCTCCTCCTAGGCATCTGAGACCTCCAAATGCTTGTGTCTCTGTCTAGGTCCCACTGCAGCAGGTCCTCTTGTCCAGCACATCACCAGGGCTATGCCATCAGTCTTTCAGATGGTGATTCAGAGAGAGGATGCAACACAGAGAAACACATAGAAACCTGCAGTTGTCAAGAGGCACAATGCACCTAAGAGGAGAAGCTCACAAGAGGGCATTCCCTGCTCTGTTACATTCTATAGGTGATGACGTGAAATGTCTTGGGTCCATTACAAAGAAAGAGATTTGTCTGATATGGAGAAAAAATAACATACATGAGGTTTTAAGGAGAGAAAAGTAATACTGTAAAAGAAGGGCTTGTATGATGATGTGTCACTGTCCCGCTGCATATCTTGTGTTCTCATGCACTTTCAACTCAGGGCCACATGGGGTTGGAAAGTAGCCCCTTGACATTGTATCTTATCTCTCAGGTTGTAAAAATGCTGTGGGTTCCTGGTATCAGAAGTATTTTTTTCCTTATAGAGGGAACTCAGTAGTGGTACAGCATGGAGATTTAACTGAGGAGCTTGCCCATCACACTCATGCAGACAAGGACAATGTTTGAGCACAAGACTCTGTCCTCTGCAGAGCTCAGGACTGAGGCTTTGAAACTGGGACACTGGGAATGCCGCTGTCCCCTCCTGCTCCAGGCACCACCAGGAGCTCTGCTATATGACTGCACTGCAAAGTAGGTTGACCTTGGTTAAGTGGGTCCAGAAAAATCTTCCCTATTTTACCAGAGTAACTGTCTTTCATGTGTCCTCTAGCTGCAGCCTGCAACTTCCTGAGTCACCCATCGGTTCTTTGTTACATTAAATAATTGCATTATGTGAGCTACTTTCCAGCATTAGGGCTCACTGCTGGACTCTGTGAAGATTTATCATCACCTGTCTATCACAGGTTCTTCTGAATTGCCAAATATATGGAGCAAAACTAGTCAGTCCTTCCTCAACACTAAAAATAAACAAAACATGCACCAAATCATGATTTGGAGTAAATTCTTGTCCTCTGTTCCCCCTGACTGCTGAGTGGGGAAGGTGTTAACGTTGTCCTCAACAAGGCAAGGATTTCAGTTACCCTGAGTTGGCTGAACAGTGTCTGGCTTGTTCCTAAAGGGTGCAAAAATAGGTTAGAAAATGAGACTGACATTTGGACTCTAAGACAGTGGATGTGGGCTGCTTGGTCAAATCACAGAATCACAGAATGGTGGGGGTTAGAAGCAACCTCTGGAAATCATCTAGTTCAATGTCCCTGCTAAAGCAGGTTCACCTAGATCAGGTAGCACAGGAATGTGTCCAGGTGGGTTTTGAAAGTCTCCAGAGGAGATTCCACAGCCTCTCTGGGCAGCCTGTTCCAGGGCTCCATCACCCTCACAGTAAAGAAGTTTTTCCTTATGTTTAGGTGGAACTTCCTGTGTTCCAGTTTGTGCCTGTTGTCCCTTGTCCTGTCACTGGGCACCACTGAAAAGAGACTGCCCTCATCCTTTTGACACCCACCCTTTAGAAATTTATAAGCATTGATAAGATCCCCCTTCAGTCTTCTCTTCTCCAGGCATATACAGGTGTCTCAGCCCTTCCTTTTAAGAGAGATGCTCCAGTCCCTTCAGCATCTTTGTAGCCCTCTGTTGGACTCTCCCCAGTAGTTCCTTGTCTCTCTTGAACTAGGGACAACAGAACTGGACAGGGTACCCCAGATGTCGCCTTTCTGGGGCAGAGCAGAGAGGGAGAACCTCCCTTGACCTGCTGGCCACACTTTTCTTAGTGCACCCCAGGATACCACTGGCCTTCTTGGTCACAAGGGCACACTGATTAACTTGGCTCATGGTTAACTTGTTCACCAGGACTCTCAGGTTCTTCTCTACAGGGCTGCTTTCCAGCAGGTCAACACCTAACCTGTACTGGTGCATGGGGTTATTCCGCCCCAGGACTCTACACTTGTCCTTGTTGAACTTCATTAGGTTGCCTTCCACCCACCTCTCCAGCCTGTATGGGCTGCTGAATGGCAGCACAGCATTCTGGTGTGTCAGCCACTCCTCCCAGTTTTGTGTCATAAGCAAACTTGCTGAGGGTACACTCCATCCCTTCATCCAGGTAACTGATGAATACACTGAACAGGACTGGACCCAGTACTGAGCCCTGGGGAGCACCACTGGTTGCAAGCCTCCACCAAGATTCTGTATTGCTGATCGCAACCTTCTGAGCTCTGTCATTCAGCCAGTTCTTAGTCGACCTCACTGTCCACTCATTTAACCCACACTTCATAAGCATTCTGCTTTTGCTGGCAGCAAACAGGTCACAAGCTCACAGGAGAATCTCGGTGAGTAGGAACCCTTGTATGTCTCTAGTCCAACTTCCTGCTCAAATCAAGGGTAACTTGAAAGTAGATCAGGTTCCCAGGGCTGTGTGCAGCTCAAGTCTGAATATTTCCCAAACTGTAATCTTTGCAGCCTCTGTGGGCCTTCCAGTACCCTGGGGAAGAATACTTTTTCTTATATCCAGTTGGGGTTTCCCTCTGCCGAAACTTGTGCCCATTACCTTTCACTGGGCACCTTTGGGAAGAATCTGGTCTCTATCTGCTTTATATCCCCCTTGAGGCAGTTAAAAGCTCCTCTTTTAACCTCATCCAAGGGGATCCTCTTGGATCCCCTCCTTCACCTTATTTTGTCAATAGTGAGCAAGTCCCACACCCTTAACCCCTTCCCATATGCACGCCCATCAGCAGCAAGAGCGAGCCCTCTATGAAGCTGCTTTCCTAAGCCACCATCAGGCCTCCACCCACAGCAAATGCAAGGTTTTCCTGATATGCCAGCTCATCACGGGGTTGTTTCATCAACAAGGAGATGTAATTGTTCCTCTGCAAGCTCCCCACTGGACAGGCTCAACACTCCATTACATTAAGCCATCAGCAGACTGACTGTATTTGCCTGCAACCCAAGCCCATGGCACCCCTGCTTTAGGGACAAGAAACAGCAAAGATGTGCTTGTTTCTTCAGAGCTAAGCATTAAAACTCATTTATCCTCCTGCAGCTCTCATGAAGTCCAAATGACGCTTCCAGGGCAAAGCCCAGAGAATAGTTTCAGGGTGTTAAAGCCATCAGACTCCTCCACTGTGGCAAAAGGCAGTATTTTTCTCTTTTATCTCTATCATCCTTCCAAAAGCCAAATCAACTAAGCCCGAGAGCCAAAGCTCAGTGCAACCTCTGCCATTAGTGATTACTGTGATTCTGGCAACAGGCATACAGCAAAGAATATTGCCCTGGTGCCTTGCACAAGCAGCTGGTGCTGTAGCTCTCCAACCCCCCTCCCTGAGCAGAGTGGGCAGCATGTGAAAGTTAACAGAGCCTGAGCCAGCACCCACATTCCACATGATCCCCAAGGGAGAAGGTGTGTATGGTCCCAGTGGCTTGCTGCCTTTAGGTATGCCCCAGGCACAGGGTCAAAGACCTCAGTGAGGTGCCACTGAGGCAGTACAGGGATGAGATTCCCACACGAAGCTGTGCATGGGGGAGGCAGGTCACACAGCCTGTGCTGCATTTGTGTGACCATGCTCACCCTTCCAGTGCTCCCCGCACACAGAAAGGCTGGGAGAAACAATCAACTGTGCAGAGGATCACATATTAAAAAGACCAACCAAATACCCTGAACACCATCATGCAAACAGGCAAAGTTCAGTAAAGCATTTACAGCCTAGCCTTGATAGACAACAGTTACGATTTGTTTGGCTCTTTGTCCCATTCTGGTCCTGAAATCATGATGTGGGTAACAGTGCAAGGGAATCCATATACACTTTTGCTGCTTCTGTTGTTAAACATCCACAGTTTTCCTAAATGTTTTCCTAAAAGTTTTCCTTGGGATCTTCCTGGTCTTAATCTTGCCGGCTAAGATTGCTGGCTATTTTAAATACCCCACTTGGAGAACAAACCCCAGTCCTCTAAAGAGAGAAAAAAAATCAGCAGTTTACTCTCATCACTCTCTTGCATTGTCACCAGCTCACTCTTAGTGCAGTTGTCACTCAAATACTTCATCTTGATACCTCCATTTAGCTCTTAAGTAGTAGCAGCAAAAAAAGGTCTTTTTAACCTAGTGTTTTAGAGACCTACTGTAAATGCAGCTGTGCAAGATTCTCCAGCACGCTAAGAAGCTAGATCTCCGTACACAGTCTTAGAAGAAAGGAATCAGCTGGAAATAACTGTGGGCACTGAAGAGGCAAAATACTTTAAATACCATTTTATGTGCTGCACATGCAACATTAAATAGCTATGACTCTAGATTTTTTTTCCAATAATAAGATAAATTGTGTTATTAATCCCACTCTTCATCCCATGCTGAGCACATTTTAAACTTACCCCAGGCTAGTTGAAGATCCTTCAGCACTGGTGGTTGCTAGAGTTGGGAATTAGCACTGTGCAAGAAAGGAGAGGAGAGAGCAATGGTGGCTTGACATTTCCCAGGATGGGACTGTCACATGCTAATCACCGATTTGAAACGCAGTCATAACAAATGTCTTCCAATTATGTAATCTTCAGGTCACATCCTTGCATCCCCATGCAAAAATCAGGACTGTGTTCTTGGAAGATGATAGCAACTTTTTTTCCCTTTTAATTAGAATTGCATGCTATTGCAAGGGGAGGGCGAGAAGCCTTGTGAAGTGATGGGCAGAGGTGGCCACGTGGTGAGAGCCGGATGCTGATGGGGCTTCTGCTACTTTGCCAGACTCAGAGGCTCTGTGATGCAGCTTGCAGCTGGGGAGAGAGAGACGGGACCAGCTCCTCCCTGCTTTCTCTGACACCCTCAGTCTCCTACTGTGCATGGCCTCAGCAGGGATGCCAGGGCCATGGGGGCTCCTCTTCTTTCATTCAGGGCACTGAGAGCAAGGTTGCTGAAGTAGTCAGGGGAGCAGCAACCACCAGTAATTGCATATTTTCTCTTGCTTGTTAGATCATGAAAAACTTTATTTGAGTGAAAATAAATAAGGGCTTGGAGGGAGGCAGGAGAATGAAAGACAGTAGCCCTTGACACCTGCTCCATTTTTTCCCTATCATCCCGCAGGGCTTCTTGCTCTGAAGAGTGTCAAGAAAGCATGGGAAGAATACAGGTAACCCAAGGCCAGGGATGTCAGGAAAAGGCTTAAGCCAGTCCAGTGAGTTACTGTGAAGCATAAGAGCAGGGAGACATAGAGGAGGACCAGTAACAAAAAGCAGACTAATGTCTCCCTGAAAGATAACAATCTGCTTCACAGATACCCTTCAGGCAGAAAACATGAAGTGTAAAACCACACAGCCTAACTCAGTGTAATTGCTGTGCAGCATGGATCAGTGTGGTGATGTGGAATCCAAGCAAAGCAGCTGAAAGAAGAAGCTCATAGATAACAAAAGCTCTGTGGAAGATGCTGCTACCTCTGAAGTCAAGGACTAGGGACAGAGGACACTGTATTTCTTTTTTGGAGCTGGCTGTTTCATGAGCAAAATACAACAAAATTGAACAAAATAAAGTGATAATTTTGAAGGAGTTTGCTGGAAAGTGCTTTTTTGATAGATCAAAGAGAAATGTGAATTCAATAAATGGCTCAAACTAGGAAACTTTTTTTTTAATTAGTTAAAAGAAAAACATTTAGCTTCATGAATCTATGAACAAAACCTTTCTAATAGAGATTTTCCTATAGGCAGCTTTAAGAAAAAGGGCTGAAAGGTGTTATAGTGCCAAATGATCAATGAGCTGCTTTATTTCAGATGGCCCAGTACATTTCAGTCTGATAATGTGCTGATTTTTCATCTTGCTAATAAATGACAGGATCCAAGATTTTTTCCAGATGCCAGCAAAATGAGCTGAGTATTTGAAGGCAAATCTGAAGAACAGTATTTTCACATTGTGTGTGCAAATGGAGGTAAGGACAGTGACAGGATTGATATCCCTCGTCATCCCCTGGTTGAGAGACAGAAATTTTACCGGTATATCTTTTTACTCATACTTTTTTGTTTTGTATAGTAGCCTTACTTGTATTCTTTTGTTAGCCTCACCTGCTTTGTTTAGTCATCCATTGGGAAGAGTTGATAATAAGAAACATGCAACTTCTTGCTGGCAAAAATCAAACAGGCCTTGAGATGGTTCATTTGGCCTGAGCACCCCTAATAACAGGCACCCAAGACATCAAGATAAGTGCAGAAGAGGATGATAAACACCTGGGAACTAATTTAAACTGACCTCCTTGAAGCATCTGAGGATGGATGGATGAGCTAACTCCATGACCATGTACGGGCAGAAGAAACCCAGAGTTCAACTAGCAGACAGTGAGGAAGACTATGAATGACCACTGGAGGAGGAAAAGACCCTAACCCTAATTTTATGACACATGCTCAGACAATGTAAATGAATTTTGGAAATCCATTAGCATAAGACTGCCCTTTCCAGGAAATTTTATGAATATGTATGTTTTTCATGTATGAGATGGTGTGTTTTGCTAATTCCTTGGAGCACTTGTGGTGGAATGATTCCCAGTGCTGCAGTAAAGAATGCCTGCTTAATAGCAACTCTGTTGTTATTGGGTATTTATCTCGGAATCCTTACCCAGCCACACCCAGCCTCCCACCTTGGTGAGAAGCATTAGAAAGCAAGGGGGTTTGGAAGCTCTGAGTTTTGTTTCAACAGGTATTTACTAAAACTCCATTAAATATCTGGCAAGCAAAGACTCAGCAGACATTTTTTCCTGACAGCATTGGTGTGGTGGTTTAGGTTCATAGTGCAGAGACCTTTGATGAACAAAGGCAAACAAAAATAGAAATAGATTTTTTATGACATTAGACTTTCTGATGGGACAGTGGCAGCAATCTGTCTACCCTGTGCACTCCCTTCCCAGACAAAAGTACCTTTGGTGCAAGGCAGAGGTCTGTCCTTAAGCAGTCTGATACCGGAGCCTGGGGTTTATGGGCCTGTGAGATGTAACTACCACATTACAGATGCATTTGCCCTGACCCTACTATGCCACACCTGGCCTAGGGTAAACATGATCCTATGAGCGCTGTGTTTCCAAAAGATTCTGTGGGTTTGTTTTCTTGGGAAACTTACAAAAGTGGAGCATAAATTGGACTTCATTTGTTGATGACAGGGTTTTTTTGAAACTCGGGGAGAAAGGTGTTCCTAGGGCAAGTTAAAAAAAAATAAATCTAGTCAGCAGCTGCTCCACTTATACATTTACCCCATGCAACTTCATTTCTTTAAGGCTTTCACTTAGGACACTTCAGCTGACCAGTCTGAAAAGAAAAATATCTTAATCTTATTTGCTACTGACATGCATCCTCTGGGATTATTTTTAATAAATACATTAAGAAATCAATGCCTGTTGAAAACTGGTCACAGCTGTTGAGCCCAGAATGCAGAGCTGCCTTTAACTTGTGCTACTGTCTTTGCCAAATAGCTACATTTTCAACTTCTGCTTCAGTCCTACTGCTGCTGAGCCATGAAACGTGCCACTCCACTCCATTTTCATCTAATAACATCTCCTTCACCTCCCATTCTGTAATGACATAAATGCAGCCTGTTGAAAATACAATGTGACAGCACGGTGATCTGCCCATTACCCACATAAGCAAATCACCAAGAATCGCAACTTTCCCAGCATAGTCTAAGTACCTGCCTTAACTTGCTCCCATATGGTAGCCTGTAAAGGTTTTGAACTACAAAGCACACAACTTAGACAATCAAGGAACAGAAAGTTTTTCTCTGTAAAACTGTATTTATACTAACATCCTCCCAGCATGTAGCCTCTACAGGAAAAACTTAATAGTCCCAGTCATGATTTGAAGTTACCAGGGATTAAGTCCTATGCTTTACATAGACTTTCATTAGGGGCATTTTAAACACGTGTAAGTAAGCCAGTTTCTGTGTGATCTTCTTGCTATAAAAATGCATCTTCTCCTCCCATTTCCCCATCCTGCTATGTGCTGTTATGACCAAGTGCAAGGATTTACAGCCTCCCACAGGAAAAAAAAAGTAACTGCTGTGTGAATTCAGTACTCATAAAACACATATTTCTGCTGAACTTTGAAAGCTGTGATCAAGCTCATCATTATCTCTGAAAACGGCTATAAATATGAAATGTCTGCATCACCATCCCTTGAAAATGAGGGAAAATAATTTTTAAAATCAATTACTGTAGATCTGCTTTCCTTAAAAAATGAAGCCACCTAGCAGTCACAGCAAGTTGCTATGGTGCTGCCTATTTACATTCTCTTGTGAAAGCTGCAGCAATCTGGTGAACTGGCACCTATCTCATGTGAGTAGGTGGAAACTAGCAATCCTGAAACCTGGCAAAATAGCCTGCACTGGGCTGTCAGGGAATGCTGCCTATTAACAGTCACAAACCAGTGTCAAAAAGGAGAAGTCTTAATTCCCTGGTGAAAACAGCAGTGGCTGGCAAAGATTGGATCTCCGTTCCTAAGGGTATTTTGGTTGAAATCTTAAGTTCAAATCAGAACCAGCTGTTGTTCTCTACAGATCATCTACTAGTGACAAGCATTGTGCTGGCCCCTTTTCAATGGACTCTATTTTCACAGGAGCACCTATGTCTGTCAATGACCAGAGCTCCCCTATTAGCTGTAGGAGGTGTGTATACAGCATACACGTGCAGGAGAGCCCTGCCTAGCCTGTTACGTGTACACAGCCCATTCACACAGGGTTGTGTGGTGGCTGTGCCATGCTGGGCATCACCAGTGCCACACCGCTGAGATGTTTCACCAGTGCCTGCCTGCCAGTAATGGCTGGCGTGTTTGTGGCAGCCTCGGGAGGCAGCAGGACATCTGAAGACCCCAAGTGTCTCAAGTCTTCAGACTGGGCTGTGACAAGATTCCCAGGTGGAAGAAGAGCCTGCAGTGTTGGTCTGATGCTTCTCAGGTTATGACTTTCCTTTCTGTGTCTTTTTAAAGGTGGATACAGTGAGACATGCTCCATTCGAAACTCAGAGAAAGTTTAAAATGAAGGAATACTTAAAATTACTTTATAATTTTTCCCACTGCTGATGTACATAGTTCCATTGGCACCGGTGTGGATTCCGCAACTGTTCCTCTTGAGAGGAACAGTCTCCAGCTGCCCTTTTGCACCCTTCCTCTAAAAAATAAGTGGTATTTTCACTTCAAGACAGAGAGTATCAGAAAGGCAAAAACCTATGACATCATGAAAGGCTTTTCTTCTGTTACACAGAGTCATTTCTTTCAGAGCTGACTCTCCATCTCCTGTGGACAGACTGCTCCCAGAGATGGTCCCTTGAAACATGAAAGCCCCTGTGCAGCAGGTGCCTTTGGGTGCCATGTACAGAGTGTGAGCCAGCAGCAGTCCCATTACCTGTTCTTCCACTAACACTGAGCTCCACTGTAGGGATGGTGGGGAGCGGGCATTGATACAGAGTTGAAAGAGGACTACAGTCCACCTTTCTAACAGTAAATACTTTGCCTATGTGGAAAGAGTTTAGTTAGCTAAACTATTATTGTGTGGTGGGATAAGGAGGAAGCCTTGAGATATTGTGTCCCTGAGAAAGACTGACAGAGAAAGTTACACCAGAACAAACCGGCCTTAGGGATGCAAGAATGGGATGAGCTGATCATGCGCAGGATAAGGGTCAACTAGCAAACATGGTGAGGAAGACTATCAATGACCACCAGAGGACCTCAGGTGACCACCAACCGATTTGAGCACTCATGCGTCAAGAACATTTGCATATATTAATGAGTTTTAGGAAAACCATATGTTAATCTATTATTGGAAATATAATGAATATGTATATTTGAAATGGTATTTAACCCCCGTGACCAAGTGTCCGGGCACGCCTGTTAGGTGGAGCTATCCCCCATGTACCCAG
The DNA here is from genome assembly GCA_024605025.1 of Megaceryle maxima. NCBI lineage: Eukaryota > Metazoa > Chordata > Aves > Coraciiformes > Cerylidae > Megaceryle > Megaceryle maxima. Next base: position 26,935 of record JANHGN010021885.1, on the reverse strand, counting down.
CCCTGTAATAAAGAATGCTGCCTTCTAACGCTCCAACATGAGTCTTAAGAGGGTTCTCTTCACCATATTGGTATGGTGACAGCATGGGGCAGAGCAGACCCCAATGGACCATCAGAGTGGTGACTGTGGCTGTCTGCAGGAGTGTGGAAACATCCCCATGGCAGCTTCTCTGTGTCTAAGGACAGTTCTTACACAGCCAAAGCAGTGCATTACTTGCATAATAGTCCATTTTTGTAAATTTTTTTGCTTTAAACTCCAGCCTGCCACAGGTTACCTGGAGGAGTTGTGAAGCCTCCTCCCATAGACATGTTCCAAGACCCGAAGAGATGCAGCCCAGGGCAGCCATCATGGATGACCCTGCATGTGCAGAGGACCAGGGATCTCCAGAGGGACCTCCTGACCTCTGCTGCACAGCTTTGGGGTCACTTATCACTTACATAACCCCTCACCCTAAACCTGGTATCCATTTTCTCTGCTTTTAATGCCATAAACTCAGGTTTGCGAAAGGAATTGGCACCTACCAACATTTTTGTACCATACTTGTCTTTACCTTGGAATGTGAAAAGACACTTCAAAAACTGTGACATATGTTGAGAATATATTGAGACAACCGGTGTCATTGTTGTAACTGCTGGCTGAAATTCAGACAGATATAGATATATACACAAATGTATGTTCAAATACACAGCAGCTTGAAACTGCGCATCGTTACCGGTGTGCTGCTTTGAGTCTGCGCTTCTGCCTGCAACAGGCCTCAGTCCCGCCCGCCGGAGGGGCGGCCGGGGCCAGAGAGCGCTGCCGGCCACGGTTGCCAAGTCGGAAGTGCCCGCGGTTGCTATAGGACGCGGCCGGCGGCCCGGAAGGGGAAGACGAGCGCTTCCGGGCCAAGGGACGCTGCGCTGGTCCAGTGCGGAGCGGAAAGGTGTGAGCGGGGAGGGGGAGACGCGGGTGGGGTGTCTCTGTGGGTGTGGAGGGGGTAGTGGAGTCCCTAGGAGGGCGTAATGGCGTCATGGAGCGCGGGGCTTGGAGAGGAAGGGGATGTGCAGGGGGGGCTTGAAGGAGTCTGAGGGGACGCGGGTGCGTAGGGGGTGGAAACCCGCGAACACAGGCGGGAGAAGGCGACGGGGAGCCCGAGGTGAGGGTGGGGCGGGTTCCGCGGTGGAGCTTTGGGGGTGCCCGGCTGTGGGGCGCTGGCGAGCGGACACCCGTAGGAGGCGTGCGGGGGAATGTGCTGCCGGAACGGGCAGGGAAGCGACCCGTGGGAGAGGAGCTGTTCTGTGCTGGCGGCTCCGTGCTGTGCGCTGGGAGGAAGGAGACCGAGACACCGTGTGACTGACGGTGTTATCGGGGACGGCTGCCGGTGTATACGGCCGGCTGCCGTGCTCACCTTCTTAGCCTCCCTCACTTATGCTAGGCTGCTCTTAGTTGCACCAGCTTGTCTGTTAAATCCCATCCAGTCCTTTTGGAGCTCCAGTGGGCAGAACCGCCAAAAAAAGGGAACATTTTTTCTGTCCAAGCCCCAGATCGTTGCCACTCTCCAAGCGTTCATGTGGGCTGTTACTCATACATGGCCCCATCAGTTCTTGTCCTGGCTCTGGAGGTCCCAGTGTAAAGATCCAGGTAATAAGCTCCTGCCATGCTGTCCAGAGGTGCTAACCTGTCCCTGCAATAGGTTTCCATTTGCAGGGAGCATGGTGCTGGGGCATGTGTTAATGTCAGGCTGTTCTGTCACTGACAACTGCTTAATACTAATGGCGTTGTGTCAGAGATGGTAAAGAGCCTGCTGTGAGGACAGGAGGGCTTCTGATTTCCAAGACAAGTCCCTAATCACTCCCCTGCCCATACTGCACAGAGTGCTTAGACATCTGGGCAGCTCCTTGCAGAATGGGATGGGTCAGGAGCAGGTTAGTGTGGAAGTGAACTGTGTCTTTGAGTTCAGCTCCCCTTTGACCTTTTACTCTCAGACCTGCAAACTCTGAAGTTGAAAAGTGACAGTGGACAGGCTGCTTTTTGCAGTGAAAGTTCCTCTGAAGGTTTGTCCTTTGGATTCCCATGTCCAAGAAAATTCCACCAGAGTGGCAGAACTGGAGCTTCAAGGCTAGGCAGCACTGCTGGTACGTGCATCCATTTACCAGAGATCCTACAGTTTTTGGTTGAGCAGTGGTGAAGAATATTACTTCTATTTTCTGTAACCACAGAATTTGTTTAATAATATGCTGGAAGAATGTGCTTTGCTTCAGGTGCATAAAAATACACCAACGTACACATAATTAACTGCAGTTTATGAGGGTATCTGGTCACATAGAAAAAAAAATAACGTAATGTACAGCTGGACATTTGCAATGTGCTAAATCATCTTCATAACCAAGGGCTTTTTCCCCCCCCCCCCTCAGCAAGAGAACATGAATTCATCAGGAAGAAAAAGAGGAAAGCCCAACAGAGGAGGAGGAAGAGGGAGAGGGGGTGGTGGAAGAGGAGGAGGAAGAGGAGGAGGCAGCCATGGCCATTCAAACAGATCTCAACTTGGTGGAAACAGGAAATGTTCAACCAAAATTTGGGATGATGGAGATGATTTTTGTCTCTTTGAAGAACCAAAGCAGGAGTCCAGGTCTTTCTGTAATTTGGGGGAGTTTGCAATAGAGGTGTTTAGGATGCTTTGGGGATGGTTTTTGATATCTTTGAATATACAGAAGAGTGAATGGGTGATGAAGCTATTTCAGTATGAAGCAGTTTTTACATGTCTTAATTAATATTTTTAACATTATATAGCTAGGAAATTATTTTTGTTTGTTTTAAAATAGAACCTCTGATTTTTCTTCTTTGGTTGTAAAGTAATTTGAGAACATCTTTTATCAGAAACCACTAATAAACACAGGATATGTATTACAAAGCTGAAGCTATGTAAAATAAGCAATTTAAAATTAATTTAGTATCCTGAATGTATTCTGGCCAGTCTAGCTTACAAATACGTGACTGTACTGTAGTCTGGGGACAGCTTTACCTAGAAAAGTGTTTATTAAATCACTTTGGATATGACAGAGGATAAAATACATATCTGCATGTGTATGTGTGCACAGGCACACACATCCTGGTCACATAAGAATGAACCCAATTGAATAATTCTTAGGTGATGTCTTACTTTGTTTTTCCTGTTTCAGATTAAAAGGTTGGGTCCTAACACATCCCAATTCAGTCAGGATCATTTGAGCCAGGCAAATAAGTCCTTGTTGTGTTCTATTTTAATTTTTAGGTCAAATGCCTCTGCCAAAAGAGGAGGGCAAACAAAACAGAGACCTGAAGCAAAAATGCCTCTGCAGACCATATACATGACATCGGAGAATCAGAGAAGAGTGAAAGAACTTCTTCAAGAGCTTCAAGGGCAGGAGCTGGCTCCTGAATCAGAGTTAGTTTTAATGGAGGCACTGCTTCTAATTCTTCTAGATGAGTATGCTTTAACAGGCACACTGTTAGAAATTAAATCAGTGTTCTTTTTTCCCCATAACTTTTAATTTTTCTCAAATACCATGGTTTTACGTCTGCTTTGTTCTACCATATTAACTCTGGGAAAGGGGTAGCAGAATTCTCCTTCTAAAACTGCAGAGGTGGAGTTTTGTGTCTACTCAGCAGTATAATTTTCTTTCATTTTAATTTGATAACTCTCTTTATCAGAGTAGCTGGTTCTGGTGAAGACGAAAACGAACCTGATTACCTTGATGATGAACAGTGCTGGTCAACAAATCAAGAAGTTTCTGACATAATAACAAGGTCATCTGCTGAGCCAGCTGAGCGCAGAATTGTGGAAAGTGAAGTGTCTTTGTTTGCTGTACACAAACTCTCCAGGTGAATAATTTGTATCCTGAAGAGGTAAAGCACTAGTCTCGATACTGTAAGCCCTCCGTGCTTGGACTTCCTCTTGACTCCTGGGAAGTTCTATGTGCAGAACTGATGGATTTCTATCTCCTACAATTTTAATCCTCAGCTACATGAGGTTAAAATAATAGTTTTTTGAAAAAAAACCAGCCTTTTTTCAGTTCTTTCTGCAAGACAATAAAACAGATATTGGGAAAGCTCAGGGAGTATTGCTGATATATGCATGTTTCTCCCAGGTAGTGCTTCAAAACCTTCTAAGTGTTCTTCATCCATTTTGCTTAGCTACGAGCACTTATTAACTATTTTTGCTTTATTTGAGAGTGTTTTATATGTGAGAGGACTCAGCTTTTTCTGAATAGTTTTATTTATGTAGTTCATCTGGGAAATCTAGTCCTGTAACTTAAGTGCTGCATTCTGAGATGTGAGGTAGTTGCCTCACAAACTAATTTGTCACCTTATGAACAACTGACTAGCATTCAGACACCAAATTACTATCTGCCACTGTCATTTAGAGTAGTAGTAATAGTATCTCATGCCATATATGTTTCCTTATTGTAAGCCTAATCAAGCAGATCCATGGTCATTTTGCTTCATACAGGTCTCTGTCACTCACTTGTTGGCATGTTGTCTGTTTTATTGCAGGTATGGTTTTGACAGTGAGCGTTGTAGGACAGTACTGAGATCCTGCAATGGTAATATTGGGGCATCATTGGAGTATTTGCTATTGCAGTGCTTTACTGAAAGATATGGAGAGAAGATGCAGGTTTCTGCAACAGCTGCTGAAGCCACTCAAGAAGAATGTTTAGAACAGAGACAAGAAGAGGCTTTTGCTCTGCAGTCAATCTATGGAGAAAAGTTTGTAGAAAGAATTCAAAACCGCGTGTGGACTTTTAGTTTGGAATTGGACTACCTAGCAAACAGGCTCAGCAAATCTAAACAAAAGGGTGGTTGTACTAGGGACGCAACAAAGCAGACTTCAAAAGAAATATGTAAATTTTATCTCCAAGGAGCCTGCAGGTTTGGTTCAAAATGCAGATTTGGACACGAATTCCCTCCAAACCACCCACTAAAACCAACCAGGAACTCTGTAGATGATGCTCATCTCAGACCCAACAGTGATGGTCCCATATATGAACTTGAAGTAAGATTTCCTGAAGAAAACAAGTATCCACTTCAGGCACCTCTTGTGGCATTGTATTCCACTGACGAGAATCTACCTCTTGCTTGTCGTTTACACATTGCTGAATTCCTCTTCGGAAAGGCATTGATAGCTGCAGAGTCTAATGAACCAGTGGTGTACACCTTAGTGACTTGCTTAGAAGATGAATTAGAAATAAGCGAGTTACTTAAGAATACTCACCACAAGTATAGTGTTCCTCCTGTGTCCCCTCTGGCAACACCTTTGGTAAAGCTACAGACAGAGAGTGCATCTGGTTCAAATCAAGTGTCTGAAGGTACTCCAAATTTCCCTCTGTGCTTTCTGAGCTAAGAACAATCAACAAGATTAAAAAAAACTAAACAAAACAGGAGAGAAGGCAGAAAGCCCAATTCAGGCATCTGTTGCAGTTCTGTTTCTGGAAATTAAGGTCATGTGGTGAGCCAGATCCATAATCTGTCTGTGTCTTGGGAAGTCCCTTCCATAATAAAGCTGCAGCAGAGAGGTTTTCTGATGGTAAGGAGTGAGGTAAAGGAGCACAGAGCCAAAGAGTTTGTGTTGGCAGCACAATCAATAGAAAGCTATTGAGAGATGTGATGTGAGCTCACCAAAACTGACCACAGAAGTGTGCTTGGAAGGGAACAGGGAAGGTTGTTTGCAAGCTTTGGTGCATCTGCTACTCATCAGTTTAGAAAAAAAAAATTTTTTTTTTTTAATTACCAATGCCACCTCAAAATCAATTTTATAAAGGTACATTTAAGGCTAAGGAAATGTTGCAAGTTGTTCTAGAATGTTGTTCAAGGCATCATCCCTTTTTTGCGTGCAAGTGCGACTAGGTTGATTTCACAGGAGAGTTGGGTCTGTGTCACTTATGGCAGGGTGACAGCAACTCTATCGCTTATTTGACCTTCAAGCTCTCAATTCCAAAACTGTTTTAGCTAAGGCAATTTTTTTTTCAGGAGTTTTCAAGGACAACTGCATCATGTTTTAGAGCACCTAAATAGTGACAGCCTATTTTTTTTATTACAGTAAAAGAAAATTTTTTTTTTTAAACAGTTCCACATAAAGACACCTTTATTCCAGAAACTGAAATTCCAAATAATTCTGCCTTATGTTATAAAATACCTTGTTTAGATAAATGTAGCCTTAAAACTTTTAAGCCCTGGCTTACTCTCTGAGTAAATCCCACTTCAGTTGATAGGCAGTAGGCACCAAACTACCTGGTCCAGTTTCAGCCTTGGTTTAAAAGTACTTGACAGTGGTTTAACACTTAATGTTACAGTGTAGTTTTAGTTAATTTAAGCTGGTGCTGCCATTACAGTCTTGTGCTCCATAGAAGTGGTTACATGGTGAGGTGAGCTGAGATGCATGTAAAATGTTCAGGAAGGCAACCAGCTACTAGGCTGATTCACTCTGTGGCCACCCAGACCTTGGTGTTGCAGAGCACAGCTGGTGCAGGTGTAGTGACAAGTGGGTTGGAGGTAAAGAAACTGTGGTTTATTTGATGGGTGAAGGGAAGTTTGCTGACAGTGTTGAACTAAATGCATGTCAAAACCAGAGCAGACCATCAGCTCCACTCTTAACAAGGTTCTTTGTTGAGAATGGGAATGCTGCTGGAACGTGTCTTTTTCTGCGGTGCTGAGGAGGTCCTGTTCCTTAGTAACAGGAATACCTAACTGTATAATCTCTGTCTCAGTGGTGTCAGAGCCACAGGAAGAGGAGGAGGAAGATGAGCCTGAACAAGTTTTTGTGGAGAATGAGAGTTATGTGAACCTCAAGAAAAAGCTTTCCAAAAAGTACAATGAGCGGGCAAAGACTCTGTACAATGAAAATGTTAAAATCTGCACACAGTTTCGTCTGAGAAAGGTATAAAGTACAGCACACAGTATCTGTTTACATTCTTACTTTAGAGAAATAAATATTTAAGCCACAGGCTGCTTTTTAAATAGTCCTGTTGCACTCCAGTGGTGTTCTTAATGCCATGCTATCTGTTTTTGTGCATCAGTCTTCTAGGCACTTCCAGTCCATGCTGTATGAAAGGCAGAAGCTCCCTGCATGGCAAGAGAGAGAAACGATTCTTGATTTGCTCAAGAGCCATCAAGTTCTCGTTGTGAGCGGCATGACAGGGTAAGAGTGTGCTTGCACATACAAACTTTATGTATCAAAGTATACACAGAAGAATGTGAAATATATATATCCATGTCCTGAAACAGTTAGGGTTGTGGTCCATGTGTGACCAGTGACAGCAGTCCTCGGTGAACTTCACATGAAGGATGACACTAATGAAACAAAACAAAATTCAAGTTCAGGTGGAGTGCAGTCATCTTAATTTACATGGATGGCAGGTGTTGGGTTTGTGGTTGGTTTGGTTTGGGGTTTTTTTTTTTTTTGATTAATCCCTGATATTTTCCTGCAGATGTGGTAAAACCACTCAGATTCCTCAGTTTATTTTGGATGCTTCACTACAAGGATCTCCAAGCAGAGTTGCAAACATCATTTGTACTCAGCCTCGCAGGATCTCTGCCATTTCTGTGGCTGAACGTGTAGCCAAAGAAAGAACAGAAAAGATTGGACTCACTGTTGGATATCAGATCCGTTTGGAAAGTGTAAAGGTATATAGGCTTTGCTTGTTGGTTTTCATTTAGCTGTACTAAAATGTGCTTAGTGCTTTTTTATCATACAGAATCTCTGCCCTATAGCTGCCATATAGTGAGATAAGGAAGTCTGTATCACCTGTCTTTCATATTATATTATGAAATTTATTCTATATTTTATTGCACAGTCCACTTTACAGAATGCGAGTGCATTTTGTATTGTTGTTTTGCATTGTGTTGAGATGAGTGAAGGAGTCTGGTGGTATAAATAATGCTTCTGTCCTCTGGAAGGCTACTGACTTAATTTCCACTTGTCTCTATTTCTGTTTGTCTCCCAAGTGGAGATTGAAGGGTACAGCATCAGTCAAACAGAAAGGGGGTTGAATTTAAACTGCTGTCTTAGAAGTGAAATTATGTCTACATTGCAGCTGATTGCTTTTTCCAAGAACAATGGTAAAAATAATGATTCACTGAATCATTTTAGGGAGAGAGATCTGAGTTGTTTATCAGAAAGGAACTTCCACAGGAAAAAAACAGTTCACATTTTTTTGTTTACCCCTTACAGTTAAAATTGCTTCTTGGTAAGAAGCAGGTGTTCTTAGATTTTAATCAAAGAAAAAATCACTTAAACATTTTTCTTATCATCAGGGATTCCTTGTTCCTTTTCTAACTTAGCACTCAGCTGAAACCAAATGGTTTCCAGCAATACAGATTCTCTTTGCTCTATGTGAAGTTGCACAAAGTCAACTGAATGCTTTGTCTTACTGTTCAAGTCCTCAGCTACCAGACTCTTGTATTGCACTACTGGTGTGCTGTTGAGAAGGCTGGAAGGAGATCTGACTTTGCAGGGAATCACACATGTTATTGTTGATGAAGTTCACGAAAGAACAGAAGAAAGGTAAATAATCTCTTATTCCATAAGCAAAATGAAGAAACATAGTCAGAAGGATAAAGGAGACTAACATGCAAGTAACTGAAGTCAGACTTGTTGATCCTGTGGCAGGTAGCCCAAGACGGTGGAAGAAAGCTGGGTTTAGGTTCTCTCCTTTGGCCAGCAGGAAGTTGTGTTGCAGCAGCTTGCAAAAAAAAAGCCTGTCTGTCTGAAATTTCTGTGCCCTAGTCTGACATCATATAGCACTGGTGTGGAAAAGAGATTCTGGATGGGGCTGGAGAGTTAAGTAACTTCTTAACCACAGTTGTCTGTTTTTTATTCTTCCCTTGTTTCAGCTTTTACCAAATACCTTATTTTTTTGCATGCAGTTTTGGTTATTATTTCTCCTGATGCAGGCTTCAATGGAGCATCTGCAAGGGACAAATTCTCATGTTTTCTACCAGTGTGTAGATTTTACTAGTTCTAGAAAGTTTTATCCTATCCTGTTCCAGCCTCCTGCAGTTTTACCCCACTTACTTGCTGATGCCAAATAAAAGATAATGTCTGTCAGTATCTCTGTAAACTAAGTAGCAAGGATCCTTTTCCTTGATGTTTTGCTTGTGACACACTGCAATGCGGTGCGTTTCCAGGAGGCTTTGACTGTGACCTGTTATTCTACATCTCAGATTATATTTTAGCCCTATAAAAAGATTTGTGTATCTCAAGGATTCTTCATCATTTTAATCTAAAACACTTTGAGTCAGTCTTCTAGACATGCCATAAAAGCTATAAACATGCAGGGAAGAATACAGTGAGCAGGGAAGATAGGGTGAGTTTGAATAACCTTTCCAGTGAGAAAAAGGAGCAAAAAGGACTCGTGTTACTTTGAATTAATTTGTTACCTAATGTTGTTGTGGTGTTGTTAATGCAATTCATTTATAAGGTAGCTAGAGCTTTTTGTTCCTTAAATGAATTTGCCAAGTAATCCTGACACCCCAGTAAGGGAGAACAAAAAATAAGCAGATTGCCTTCCATTAATTTACTGCATTATTAGCTTCCAGCCATTCTGCGAAGCTCAGGCTTCTGTGGTGGTATTGCTGTGCTATTGAAAACACCAGGAAGGTAGAATGGGGAGAAAAAAGAGACTCTGAAAGTTAACACTGAAGAAATTCAAATGTCTTTTTGCTTGTTTTCTTCAGTGACTTCTTGCTGCTGGTTTTGAAGGATATAATGGTTCAGAGGCCAGACCTGCGCATTATACTAATGAGTGCCACCTTGAATGCAGAGCTTTTTTCTCAGTATTTCCACTCCTGTCCTATTATTAACATACCAGGTGAAAATCATTCATTTTTATTTTGTCACATTCATTGGTTTAAGGAGTTGTGTTCAGAATTTCTGCTTGCAGAATGTTTCTCAAGTGCAAGGGACTAATGTGAAAAGTGATAGGATGGGGATTTAAACAACAACTGTGATTCCAAGGGCTTTAAGAAGGCAAGAACAATGAGGTTTCAGAGACATGAGACTTAGAAATTGAGCCTGTTTTGTGCTGACTCTACAGCAGCAGAACTTCCTTCCCCAGAAGACAAGAATGACATGTTGTGCATGACATACTCATGGTTCTCTGACCTGGTTTCACCATGGCTGAACGCTCTTTTCTGTCCTTGTGAAAAAGCAGCAGTGAGAGGATCCAGATGGATGTGTATACATAAGTGTATTGGCCCTTCTCTAACTGTATAAGAGCATGTTACCAAACCATGCTTGGAAATTATCCACTGTTTGTCCTAGACAGAAGTTGTGTTGAAGAGTGCACTATATATTGAGAGCTGTGAAGCCAGTGTATGACAGCCTGTGTGAAATGATAACCAGCTGGGTTTTTTTCATCTTTTCTGCATATTGTGTGGCATGTAAATTTATTCTTATGTTTCCTTTTAGGTCGAACTTTTCCTGTGGATCAGTTTTTTCTGGAAGATGTGATTGCAATGACAAGGTATGAAATTGCCAAACCTTCTCAGATATATTTGGGCTTTGAGGTTGCACTATTGACCTTGAGACTGCAGTATTTCTGTGCACAGATTTAAAAATTAAACCCTCCCAAAGCTCTTCCATCACCTGTAGTCTCAAGAGTTCTACTAAAGCTGCAGTGGGGTCTAGGATCTCATTCCAAATCAAACCTTCCTGCATTAGATACTCCATAAGTACTCAAGAAAAGTTGAGATTTGCCATGAAGAGTTTGATAGTGCTTGTGCTTTATTTGTTTCAGTGGCAAGCAAAAGAAATTTGAAAGTAGATTTCAGCACTGAAGGTGAGGAATGCAGGATACAAAACAATTCCTTTTTGTAAGCCCTATCTTGCAGCTCAGGTATCAGATTTGTAGTTACTGGAGTGTCGTAGCTGCTCAGATATTCCAGATAGTAAATTGAGCAACTGTTGTAAATTGCTTGCAGATTGTTGCTTTGAGCTGCCTGCTTAGCTGTCAAGATTAAGTTTGCAGTCCTACTCTTTCGCACCACAACTTTTAGAAGACTAACATCCCAGTATGGAAGGGCGCCTTGACCTTGATACTGTCTGTGGTTTTGCAGCCCACTTCTACAAAGTGCCTCTCAGAATTATATATAAGTGCTTTTAATATCCTGTCTCTGTAGCTAATTAGAAGGGGGAGAATGTTAAGCTTCATTCCACACCACCAGATGTTTTTCTGCTGTTCAGGTACGTTTTAGAGGACAGTAGTCCCTACAGGCGCAAGACAAAGCAAGAAAACAAACAGAATGGAAGACACAAAAGAACTGCATTTGAAGAAGTAGAGGAGGACCTGAGATGTGCTGGCATTCTGGAAGACACTGCCACAGTTGTCAGAGATTCAGACCCAGACCAAAAATTAACTCTAAAGCAGCTCCTTACACGATATAAAGGTGAGATCCTTCTTAAACATAATAAATGGGCATATAACATTTGCCAGACAACACAATACGTTAGCAGCTCATAATTTATTAGCATAATATTGTATGTTGAATGCATATATGGAATTTGGAGGTTTGTACTTGTGAAGTTAAGCAAGTCACTAATTCTGGGTGAGACCAGAAACCTCCTGCCAGCTTAATAAATAACTAAATAAATAAAAAGAGAAGCCATTGTTCTCTTAAACTCAAACAAACATATTGGCTGAAAACAGTTCTTTGCATCTGAAAATTGAGAGTTGTCAGCTACTATCTGTTTCCATCCCTTTTCAGATGTCTTGTTAATTCCACTTTCTTCTCTGTATATTCTTGCTGGAGCAGCTTTACTTAAAGCACAGCATATATCACCCCACTGTCACTTCAGCACCTCAAGCCTTCCTTGAGAAATTCAGTCACTCTGTGAATTAATTACAGAAATAGACTTTCTATGAACTTCCCACTTTGTCATCCTCCTTGTCCTGAGGGGTTCCTCCCTTCACAGTCTTACAGTGAGCTCCACAGTGGTATTGAGTGAGAGCCATTGCTTAGAAGTTTCAGATACACACTAGACAGTTACCATCTCATAAGAGTAAGGGAATCTGGGTGTCTATTTGAGTTGCTGTAAGAAACATTGTTAAGGGAGAAGTTTGAGAAGGTATTCCTGGAGGTCTCTGTAAGTGGCCCTATGAAGATCTTCAGCCCCCCTTACCACTAGCATGTGTGCATGTCATTCTGCTAGTAGATGAATCATGGCTGTGCACAAGGCAGGTGTGAACCCCAGTAGGACATGAGAAAGGAAGGGAAGAGCTGAAACAGAGGAAAGCATGCAGGGGGTAATGTGATGCATTGAGTCACTTACAGAGCTCCCACTGTCTGGTCTAAGACAGATGCCTTTAATTCAAGGTGCAGCGACAGTGGTTCAGTGCATCTGGCAGATGTTTTTTACAAGAGATGGACTTACCATGTGTTTTATTTCTTTTTTTTTTGCAGGAGTTAACAAGGCCGTGTTGAAAACAATGTCTGTCATGGACTTTGACAAAGTTAATCTGGAATTAATTGAAGCCTTGCTGGAGTGGATAGTTGCTGGCAGACATTCATATCCACCAGGTAATTTCATTGTCCTTGAGAGATAAACAGAAGTATTTTCATGGAGGCTGTATGTTTATAGACAGCCCAAAGCTAATGTTTTGCATGCAGGATTTCTGTAGTTACTGACTATTTAAAAACAAAAATCAAAACCAAAACAACAAACAAACAAAACAAAACCAACAAAAAAATCACGAACAAACGGTGTTCTATCTAATTCTAACAAAGCCCCTGATATACATGGGATGGGGGAGGTGAGAGACTTGTCTGCTTTGGAGAGTCTTGGGTTTTGTACGACAGTTGCAAAACAGAACTGGAGTTTTGACTTGGACCTTCTGCACATTGATAAAATATCATGCTGCCCTTTCTATTGAGTGACTTTTATGGGTTTTTTTTTTTAATCTATGTGTATAGGTGCTGTGTTGGTATTTTTGCCTGGTCTAGCAGAAATCAAGATGCTTTATGAACAGCTTCAGTCTAATGCTCTTTTTAATAACAGGCACAGCAAGAGGTAAGGCAGAAAACCTCCTAAACTATTGGTCTTTACCCATAAATAAGGAGTAGCTTCCTGCACAAAACCTGCCTTTATCCAGGGATAAATAAAGGTTATTAAATGTGATACAAAAGTCTTGACTCTAGTCAGGGTAATTCCTTTTCTACTACCTTAGTGGCTTGCTCTTTTTGTGTTTGTTTTTTTTTTTTTTCTCTTCAACTCAGGAGGGTTAGTTGTTGAAGTTCTTGGAGACCCTAGTGATGAGTGTTCTCCATTTTATGCTCTGCATGATCCAGTGAACTGTTGAAAACTTCACCATGGCCCTTGTTCTGTTTCAGAATGAGACCTATTCAGTTGTGGTTGCCTTAGATTGTTACATGGAGATGCAGTTGGATCTCCTTGACTAAACAATTTTTACACAGATAACCATGGCAAGGTTAGCTGGAGTTAATTTCTTCCAGTTTGGCATTGTATATGGCAGATTCTAGACTCTTCAAAAGAGGGAGAATTTTTGCTCAACTGTATTCTGAGAGCTGTCCCTTCTGTAAACTTCTCTACCTTCCCTTAGAATATGTATCAGAAATAGGGTGGCCAGCAGGGAAGTGGTTGTTTCTTTGTATGCAACACTTGTAAGATCACACCTTGAATCCTGGTTTCACTTTCAGCCCCCTCACTACAGGAAATACATTTAGGTGCTAGAGGTTGTCCAAAGAAGAGCAACAGAGCTGGTGAAGGGTCTAGAGAACAAGTCTTTCAAGAAGCAGCTGAGAGAACTGGGATTGTTTAGTCTGGAAAAAAGGAGGCTGAGGGGAGACCTTATTGTTCTCTGCAACTGCCTGAAAGGAGGTTGTAGTGAGGTGGACATTGGGCTCTTCTCCCAAGTAACAAGAGATAGGACAAGAGGAAATGGCCTCAATTGCACCAGGGGAGGCTTAGATTGGATACTAGGAAGGATTTCTTCACTGAAAGCGTTATCAGGCTGCCCAGGAAAGTGGTGGAGACACTATCCCTGGAGGTATTTTGAAGACATGTAGATGTGGTGCTTAGGGGCATGGTTTAGTGCTAGTTTAACAGCTGGATTCAGTGATCTTTTCCAACCTAAATGAGTCTATGACTCTGTATCTTAAAGGTGATATGGCTATGGGGTTTGCTAGTTTTATGCTGCTTTAAATGACTGTGGGCAGTGTAGTTCTAGTGAGGGAGAAATGTGTGCAGATTGTTCCCAAGAGGGGAAAGGCTGGAGATGCACTGAACATGGTGTTTCATTGTCTTTCCAGGTGTGTTGTTCATCCACTTCATTCTTCACTGTCTAGTGAAGAACAGCAGTCTGTGTTCCTCAGGCCTCCTGCAGGAGTTATCAAAATCATCATCTCTACAAACATAGCAGAAACATCTGTCACCATTGATGACGTGGTTTATGTGATTGATTCTGGAAAAATGAAAGAGAAAAGGTACTGGGATTTGTGATTTGGGAAACTGCTCTATGCCTTGAGCTGAATACTTTTGCTTTACAAAATGCTGGGAAGAACTTGAAGGAACTTGATCTGCAGAGAGCTGCTGCAAGGTGGAGGAAGCCAGGCTAGACTCATATCCAACTGCAGGGGTGGGAAATATGTCCATACGGAAGTTGGCAGCATCTGCCTGCTTGACAAGCCTGTTCATTCTGCATTTGTGAATATAAGACTGTTTCTTTTTCTCCCATAGATACGACCCAAGCAAAGGAATGGAAAGTCTGGAAGACACATTTGTGTCCAAGGCTAGCGCTCTGCAAAGGAAAGGGCGAGCAGGCCGTGTAGCCTCAGGTGTCTGCTTTCATCTTTTCAGTAGCCATCACTATAACCATCAGCTTATAAAACAGCAGTTACCAGAAATACAAAGAGTGCCCTTGGAGCAGCTTTGTCTAAGGTGAGCTGTTGTTCCTCTATTGCCTGAAAAAGCCAGCGTGCAGAATGTCCTTCCTCCACTGGAGGGAGCACCTGGAATGCCATTACCGAGGTGTTCAGTTCCTTCTGTGTTTACTAACGTTGTGAAACCAAGAAACTTACTCTGGAGATCTAAGACTCCAGAGCTGACTGGTTGCTTTGATCTTACTATCACATTGCTTCTGCATCCACAGCTCCCTCTGATCACACCTCCTAATCACACCCTCCACCAATCCTCCTTTATCCTTCTCAGCATTCCTTAGCTCTTATCTGATGCCAGGAAAAAAAAGATAAGTCTCTCAGATCTCTCATCAGTGGAGAAGACAGTTGCATTCTTTTACTCCAGACCCACAATAGATATTTGTCTTTTCATGCTGTAAACTCTTCTGCAGTGTTTCTGTGTAACATAGCACAGTAAAGCCACAACCTGGATCAAGCATGTAAATGAAGAGGCTTTTCCATCCCTTCTGCACACTGTGCACCCCTTTGTACTAAAAGGAAATGAAACAATGGGATTATTTTTTTTTAAATAGCAAAAACTTTATTTTAAACCCCAGTGTGCTAAATAGGAATCTGTTTGTATGATCTCTGTGAGGTTGGATGAGGTACACTGCCCCCCAGCTATAATTTCACATTGCTTCCTGACTTGAAATAAGCATTACAGGCCCTCTTCTAGGGAATGTGTTCTTAGAAGCTTGTTTTCTGTTGTTTTGTTTTTATAAAAGCTTGCTTTTTTGTCCTGTGTTTGGAACTAAGCTGTGGGTTTTTTGTTCTCTCCCTCCTCTTTCTTTTTTTCTTTCTCTCCCTCCTCTTTCTCTATTTTTTTCCCTTCACCTTAAGAATTAAGATTCTGGAGATGTTTTCTGCACAGAGTCTTCACTCTGTCCTGTCACGACTAATAGAGCCCCCTAAAACGGAGTCTCTGCGAGCATCAAAGCTGCGACTACAGGACTTGGGAGCATTAACTCCAGATGAAAAACTTACCCCTCTGGGATATCACTTGGCTTCTCTGCCTGTTGATGTCAGGATTGGCAAGTTAATGCTGTTTGGCACCATCTTCCGCTGCCTAGATCCTGCACTAACTATAGCAGCCAGTTTGGCCTTTAAGTCACCTTTTGTAAGTATTCTTAAAAGTATCCTGCTTTGAAGGATGTATGTTTTCATGCAGCAGCAAAACACTGTTGTAACTTGCAGTGTACTACACTTGAGTGTTTTAATTTTCCTTTTTAGCCTATATTGTTTATATGTTAGTGCAGTGCCTATTAAAAAAGTCTAGTTAAGAGCAAAAGACCAAATCCATGCAGCAGCCACAAGAATTTTATTTATATTATGAGTAAGCAGTAGGAACAGAGTGGATATTAGTTTTAATTTGACCAGTTTGTCCAAATTTAGTGTAAAAATTGAAAATTAATGGTAATATAAGAAGCCATTAGAAATAATTACAAAACAGTGATAATGATTAAGATGACGTGTCTGAGCTATGAATGCAAAGTTCAGTTTGATTGTCAGTTTCCTTTCACTTTGCCTTTTTGATTCAGCTGTTGTACTTAAAGGTGCTCTTACTGTTGTTAAACTTCTACTGCAGTGTACAAACTTGCATGGAAAGTCAGACTTTCTTGTAGTTTTGATTGCTATTGTTAGTAGTGCAAATAGTTTGTATTGAGGATAGTTGTGAAAGAATTGGAATTTTTTCCAGTCATTTAATTGCATATTGTTTTCCATATGCTTATTGGGCATTTTCTACAGCATTTTGACTTCAAGTGCTATAAGTTTCTATATGCTGACAGAGAATAAATTAAATTCAGCTGTTTGAATGCCCTGAGTTGCTATCACCTTCTCTCCCTCTCAGACCCATGTGGATTTTAGATTTACTGTGCTCTTCTCTATTAGAGGCATTCTCACTTGAGCTTCAGCTCTGTTAATTTGCTAAGATTGTCAGGTGCTGTTTTTCATGACTCTGCATTCTGCAGCTACAGAAAGGACTGCCCAAAATAAAATATTTTCTGTGAGCTGGTCAATCACAAATTTAACTTTGGATCTCATGTAGTTAGGGCAGCAGGCTTAGGTACTCTGCTCTTGATTAGGCATTTTTGACTGCCTCATATTTTGTTAACTATGGAGGAAGTTTCCATTCTGACTTGTGAGCTGCTGTGAAAATACCAAAGATTATGTGCCACGCAGCTCTCACAATGGCTTGTCTAAGTTGTGAGGGGAAGAACATGCTTGATCTGTTACTGCCTGTCTAGGTGTCACCATGGGATAAAAGGGAAGAAGCAAACAAGAAGAAGCTGGAGTTTGCAGTGGGAAACAGTGACTACCTGGCTCTTCTGCAGGCCTATAAGGTGAGCTAAAAGTCATCAGCCTCTCTCAGAGGTTTGTGATGTGCTTGAAATGCAAGCCAAAATATTTTATTAAAGGTTTCCTCCCATCTTTTCATTTAGGGATGGCGTTTAAGTATCAAAGAGGGCTCTCAGGCGAGCTACAACTACTGCAGGGAGAACTTTTTGTCAGGAAGAGTTCTTCAGGTAAGTCAGTTTTTGTGGCCTTGCAGAAGGACTGCTTGAAACATTGGCAGAGTCCTAGTGATGAGAATAAACAACAGGTGAATATTCTTCTTGCTCTGTGTGGCACCCATCACAGCCCTTTGTCTGTTTGTAGGAAATTGCCAGTCTGAAACGGCAATTCACAGAGCTGCTTTCTGACATTGGGTTTGTGAAGGAGGGATTAAGAGCCAGGGACATTGAGAAGAAGTGGTCCCAAGGAGGCGATGGTGTGTTGGATGCCACAGGAGAAGAGGTAATTAAAAGCATTTCAGTGCTCTAAAACCACGCTGTGGTTTTTCATTTGATCTGGGTGCCAGGTGGGCTCTAGACTTGTGGGCCTGGTTTTGTAATCTCACACTGGCAATTCCTACCTGTACGTTGTATGCGCTTGGTTGCACGAGGCCTCGTACCCAGGAAGAACAGACCCACCTGTGGAAGTGAGCTGAAACCTGCTCCTTTGAAACAGTGAAACACTGCTCTTTCGATATGTTAGAAGTCAGCAAGTAGTGGAAGGGCACGGGTCTGACTCATGACCTAGCCTGAGTGTTGGGATTAGTGCCAAGCTTATTTTGGGAACAGAATTACATTACAGAGTTGGCACTGAAGTATTTCAGCATGGCAGACAATCTTCAGAAAGCAGTAGCTCCAGAGCCAGTGATCTCCTTGGGCTACATGATGAGTTGGTAAGGGTTTGGTAGTTGTAGAGTCTCACTGTGCACTGGGACAACTTGTACTTGCTATGTCTTGGGGCAAGCTGCTTGGTAGACAAACATAAGGGAACAAGTTTGGCACTAGCTGCATCAAGATAGTTGGTGGTCAGTTTGCTTCATTGATAGTGGGGTAGCACAGACCAGGTCTAGTCTGAGTCTTTAGGAGCAGTAACTGGTTCTCCCATATAAAGCACAGCAGCACAGCTATAAAAGTAAACCAGTTTCAGGAATTAAATCATTCCAGAATCAGGGCTTTACTTTTATAGACTTACCTGTAGAATACCTAATGCATGCATTAATTTCACAGGCAAACTCGAATGCAGAGAATATCAAGCTGATCTCAGCTATGTTGTGTGCTGCACTGTATCCCAACGTTGTCCAGGTAAAAGAATGCTTTTTCATTTTACTTTCTGCTCTCTAGTGTATCCACACAGCCTGCTTCCAGTCTGGGATGATTGATTGTGGCAGCCTTGAGCCTGGCTTGAGTTGCAAAAGCTTGCTGCTTACAGTGTTGGAGCCAGGCAGCTGAGCTCCAGTTTGTACTGCTTGAGACTGCTGCTGTTCCTACAGGCTGATTTTATTGTCACATAGAAGCCAGCAGCAAATGTTCTTAAGAAGCTACTTTAAATTACAGCTTTTAGAAGGCTGAGGAATGAACAGTCAGGGTTAGACAACACTTGGAGTGTAATACCTGTCTGTAGTGACTTGACATGTTACTACTTTAGAATTTCTGGTTTTGATAAAATTAAAATATAAGTTAAAAAGGTTTTCTGATGCAGCAGATTTTATAACTATTTATCTTACCATACAGGTGAAAAAGCCAGAGGGCAAATACCAGAAGACCAGTACAGGAGCAGTCAAAATGCAACCAAAAGCAGAAGAGCTGAAGTTTGTTACTAAAAATGATGGTTATGTTCACATTCACCCTTCATCTGTGAATTATCAGGTCAGGATTCTTCTTTTCTGCAAAGCATGCTCTTTTTTTATAAAAGAAATCACCTTTACTTGGGCAGTTGAGATTATAGTGAGGGTCCCTATTGGTGTTTAAAAAAAAAAAAAATCATTACTGAACAATCCATGTTAGAACTGTAAGTAATGGTGCATTTGTGAGTTACAAGTGTCCTCTTTGACACACAGTTAAACTCCAGCCTCAGGAGTGGTATTAACAGATGAAGTAACCCTCCAGTTCATGTTTTCTTAAGCTGGGGCTGCAGAGCTGCAGGCATAAAATGTTGCAGTTGCAATGCTTCCCTGGCTGCTTCTGTGTACTGACTGAGACTGCACATGTGTAGCACCTTCATACATGTAAATGACTTCTCCCAACCACCCCTCCCCTAGGCTGAAATATTAGTTACTGTTAAATAATTCAGGGCTGTATTCTGGTTTGGTTTTGTGGGTCCTCAAACTTTGAAATTAACTTACTTTCCAGCTTGATAGCTAATAAGATAAGAGCTCTTCTTTCTCTGCCATGATATATGGATTTTTTTTTTTTTTTTTTTTTTTTGTCTCATAAAGTCTGTCTCCATCTTTGACGATTCATTGTTTTTCCAGGATATAGATTATTTGCTTTAAAAAAAGTGGGTGCTTAATCATTAACCACCTATTTGGATTATAAAAGCTTTTAACTATTCATTGTTCTTGCTTTGAAAGAGCATAACAAATATGCACCTGAAAGTATCCTTAGGATGAAATGGTGAACTCGGAGCCTTGACCCAACATTGAATAAATTATCTGTCTTCTTCTATGCTCACTGCAAAGCGGGAAGGAGCAAGAGTGGCTGCCAGTTATCCAACTGGCAGAGTAACTGGCAGCTCTTACGGGCCATAGAGTCTGTTAGTCATGTGGGTGCATTTTAGGCACACTTGCCATTCTTTGCAACCCTAGGAGAGGCAGAGGAGGCCTATGTGGAAGAGGCAGGCAGGTAGGCCCATATTTACCTGAGCAAGCAGGAAGAGATGTGGCATTTAAATGAGGATGTTGCGTTCCTGTTCCAGACGAGGCACTTTGAGAGCCCCTACCTGGTATATCACGAGAAAATCAAGACGAGCCGCGTGTTCATTCGAGACTGCAGTATGGTGTCAGTGTACCCGCTGGTCCTGCTGGGAGGCGGGCAGGTCCACATGCAGCTGCAGAAGGGAGAATTTGTAATTTCTCTTGATGATGGATGGATTCGGTTTGTGGCTGCCTCTCACCAGGTAAGGAAGAGGGATAATCCTGGGGGTGCTGCAGTACTGTGCACGTGCGGGATGCATTTCACAAGCTTTACACTTGTCTCTTACCATGTGTGTTAGGTGGCTGAGCTGGTGAAAGAGCTGCGCTGTGAACTAGACCAGCTGCTGCAGGATAAAATCAAGAATCCCAGCATGGATTTATGCATGTGCCCCCGTGGATCTCGGATCATTGGCATGATTGTAAAGCTTGTGACCACGCAGTAACATGAGAACAGCCTTCTACAAAGACTTGGTGTTTCCTACTGCCTGAGAACAGACTAAGTAACATCACTATCTTGATGTATGTGTTGTCCCAAAACATGGTGCCAATCTCTGGAAGAGCCAAGTTGGCAACTGTACTAGTGACAAGTCTGGGTGGTTTTTGTTTATGGTTTTGGGGGGTTTCGTTTGCAGAGATCGCTTGTTGAAAGTAATTTGGCTGACAGTACACACTGGAAAAATGGGAAAATGGCAAGGCTTACAGGAGGAATAGAAACCTCCAAGTAAGAAAGTGGTTTTTTTTCATGAGGTTATACAAAGCAATAGTGGTTTCTTGTCACAAAAATACCTGCTACCTGAAATAATGATGTCTGGAGGCAGCATGGGACATCAGACATTGCTCCCAAATGGATTTAAACTCACATCTGCATTTTGACAAAGACTTAAGTAGTCAGTCTTTGCTGACCAGGGATCAATTTACTTATGGTTCAGCCCAAAGCCCTTAAAAAGATAAGCATCTTTTGAGTCATGTCAGGGGGTTATAAAATGGATTGAGAGAGCATCCTCTGGTGAGGTTGTACCAGATCAGAGGGAGTAACATGTTGGATAAGTGCAGGCTGCTGTGGTTACAGTGTAAAACTGCAGGAGAATGAGGCTGTTGCCCCTGACAGCCAGGCACTGTAAAAAAGTAAAACAGATGAGACACTCTTGTAACACATTATGAATGGGCCCTTAGGTGGATTGTATTGTTCACTCCTCTAGTAGGTCGCAGTCCTCTTGCCCCCCTGCACAGCTGGAATTAAGTCCCACTTTTGCAAATGTTTAGCCAATCTCCTGCTCTGGGTAGCACACTGCTCCACCAGAGTGTGGCAAAATGCTGTGGTAATACTCAACTAGTACTTCTTCCCTCTGACAGTGCTTAATGACAGTGCTAAGCTTCTTCATCTACTAGCAATTGCAAATGATAGCAGGTGCCTTAAGTGAAGTAACTTTCCTGTCCTCTGTAATAGTAAGAGTAAACACTGGCTCTACCACCAGCCCTGCCTAGAAAGAGTCTTGGGGAGAAGGAATGATGGGCAGTGAGACTCATCATTTGAGGCCTAGTTTGATTTTGTCAAACACTTACATGTTTGTAGAAGCAGTTTCAACAGCAACACACCTTTCTCTGAGGAAGATGACAGGAGTACCAAAGCCAACATACCAGTGCAGTAGAATGGTCTCTGCAGGTATGTTAAACTGCGGAAGGCTGAACTATTTCCATAGTTTAATGTTGTCAACAGTAGCATTACACTCCTGTAGTACACCCCTGGCTGCTTGGGGTTGTGGTGGTGTTTTGTTTTTTTTGTTTTGTTTTGGGTTTTTTCCTTCCCTGAGGTTTAGTAAAAAGCTGTTAAGGCCGAGGAATCCTGGGGTGGGGTATTAAAGCACTACAGAGGCATATGGAGTATGTAAAATACAAGCTCTATGTGACTGTTAGCATGATGCTTCTGTGTGTGCCTGACAGTCATGCCAATAAGGGTAAGCAAATCCTGCTTCTGTTCAGGCTGGCTGTGGAGTGAAATAGTGACAGCTTGCCTTCTTCACCTCAGACTTCCCCCTCACTTTCCAAGTGTATCCTCTTGAATAAATGACTTCTCAAGCCTGAGGGAGTACTGTTTTGGATGGCAGCTAGTGCTCAAGCAGAGACTGTATGACTCTTCCCCAGCTACAACACTTAAGTTCCCCTGAGCGATCCCAAGGTGAAGGTGAGGAGGATGTCCACTGCTCAAACAAGCTCACTTCCCCAGGAGGTGATTCTGCTGCTCTACTCCACTATGGTGAAACCTCACCTGGAGTACCATGTCCAGCTCTGGAGTCCTCAGCACAAGAAGGACATAAACCTTCCTGTAATTCTAGTGTATTGACACTGCTACAGTAACTTGTAAGCTAGCAATGCTTAATCAATCAACAAACCACTTAATAGTAAATACAATGCTTCAGATAAGCTTCAACAAGTTCCTAAACAGAAGCAAATCACACATACAGCTATATAGTTATAGACATTAACCTGTAAGTAAGATGGTATCTTATTACAGATTAAATTTGGGTGGACCGTGA
The DNA here is from genome assembly GCA_024605025.1 of Megaceryle maxima. Classification (NCBI taxonomy): domain Eukaryota; kingdom Metazoa; phylum Chordata; class Aves; order Coraciiformes; family Cerylidae; genus Megaceryle; species Megaceryle maxima. Next base: position 4,231 of record JANHGN010021885.1, on the reverse strand, counting down.
GTCCCTTTGTCAGCTTTACCCACAGTCAGACTGAGACCTGAGAGGTGTCCCAGCTCAGGGGGAGATAACAAGACAGCCTCTTGAGATCCCAGAGCTCCCATGAGCCTCACTTAGGACCAGTATTTATAGGGTCACATATACATATATATTATAGGGGTTTGTACCACCACAACCTCTTGCAGCAGGTCCAGAGGAGGGCCATAAAAATGATCTCCTATGAAGAAAGGGTGAGGTTTGGGGAACACCCGGAGTCCTTTTAGTACTTAAATAGGTCCTGTAAAAAAGATAGGAACTGTCATCTTAGCAGAGCATGTTGCCACAGGACAAGGAGTAATGGTTTTAAACTAAGAGAGGATACATTTAAACTACATAGAAGACAATTTTTACAGGGAGGGTGGTGAAACATTGGCCCAGGTTGCCCAGAGAGGTGGCAGATGCCCCCATCCCTGGAAGTATTCCAGGTCAGGTTGGACAGGGCTCTGAGCAGCCTGATCTAGAGATTTCCCTGCTCACTGCAGAGGGTTTGGAACTAGATGACCTTTAAAAGGTCCCTTCCACCCCACATCATTCTATGACAATTGCCTATGCACTAACCTGGCTTCATGGACCAGGCACAGTGGTTTTACACTTCCTTCAGCCCCTGAAACCAGTGCCAGTCCATCCAAAAGTTCATGTTCTCCTTAAGAGTAAAGGCATAAAATACTATAAAGTGACTGAGATAGCACAAGCCAGTCCAGTCACCCAGGTAAAGTGCAGAGGCAGAACTGGAGTCGAGCTGCTGTGCTCCCCAGTAGCACATGGCAAGCCCTCCACAGTAAAACTGGAACTGTCATTAAGACAGCAGTCTCTTACAAGATGAGACCAAATCAAATACAGATGGCAAGCACCAAACAGGGGCAGTGCTACTGTCAGAGACCATAGGCTTTCCTGCAAGGTATGGTAAGAGCCACCTCCACCTCAAGCAGAGCTGAAGAGCAAGTGGTTCCTTCTCCAACCTCCTCCCTCCTGCTGCTGACCAAAGGTTGCCCCAAGTAGCCCTCCTACCCACCCAAGTCCCAACCTACCCCTTTCTTCTAATACTGAGTGGAACAACTGAAAAAGAAAAATATCACTAGAAAGAGTTTTAGTCTACAGGTTTATTGTAGTCAGCTTGTTTAAGGAGTACAGAGGGGAGAAAAGCTATCCCCCCATCCCCTTGAAAAGCACTGTGCCATGGGGCAGTTTTACTGCCATGGGGCAGGGAACCCAATACTCTCCCCACCAGTGTTTAGCAATAGCTTCTGGGTCACCTTAGTTTAATGCTGTTGCTTCCAGCTTCCTCTTCTGCAGCTTATAAGGGACTGTGATTATGACAAAATATTAATGGCAGCATCATCACCAAGGAAGCCACTTAGCCTACTAAGCACCAATGCACTGAAATGTACAAACACAGGGAAGAAGAGGAGGGACAAGACAAACACGGGCAGTAGTACACAAGAAGTAATTGTGAAACCATGTATAGGGGATTGTTATCATTAATACCTGAACATCCTGTAAAGCAACTATGACCAAAATTAATCTGAAAAGCTGGGGTTGGGTGCCCATGCACAGCTGCAGTGCTCTAGCAGTAGAATACCTACCCTCTGCTAACAAATTAGAAGCCCCGAGAGAATTACTGTTCCTCTCTGGCCTGCAAGACACAGCACTACAGGTCAGAACATATTATAATTAAGACTTAAGACAAAGTCATTTGGTACTCAAGAGTTCCTTAGTAGTCTGATAAAATAGCCATTATCAGCTGCAAAGATAAATCAAACTGGCAAACACCTAGCACTAGTTTATCATAGCAACTGATCAGGACAGCAGCGAGCTCCTTCTTTGGGGGTAAAGAGTGATGGAGATGTGACCTGGCAGACCAAGTCAGACAGTCATTCCTCAAATGTTCTGCTAGTTAAACATGACCTGCAGGTTCTGTTTGTGACCTTTCCTCTGCAAGAAAAGACAGTTTCCTAAAAAGATTATCTAAATGTATTATCTCCTGTACTAGAACTGCCAATCTAGAAGTATCACACAGTAGTAGTAGTAGTAGTATTTGGACACCCAGGACATAAAACAAGATTGATAAAAATGTTTACTTCAATAGCTTACATTCCAGGAGTGTTCTAAATGCCTTCAGGTGAGTTCACTGTCCTTTAATCAACAGGACAGACAGACCAGCGATCCCACATTCCTTCTTCCCACCTGTTATTGCCCTTTGCAGACATTTTTCTAAGTCAAATCACCAAGTGTACAAGCATCTCCAGATAGGCTTTTCAGCTTCACTGAGCTCCAAGAAGGTGCAAATAAAACCACAGCGTACAGATCACTGTAACATTCAAGACTAAACAGTAAAAGCGGCAGCTGGTACTGGAAACACTTCTCTCAAATTAGTGCTCTGTAGGAATCAAGTCCTACAATAGGCACACACCTGCAGGACAGCCACTGACTGGCTGCTTGCACTACACTCAGTTCCTAAGTGCCTGTAAAGAGCCTGCCTCCTGCTTTTCACCATAGTGGCATCTGGCCTGCTTCAGCTGCTTAAATATTAACAGAAACAGCAGGGTTATCACAAGATATTTCTTAGTTAGAAATGCACAGTTTATTTCAACGCACCAATAAAAAAAGCCCAACACTTCCAGATCACAGAACGTTAACAGAAGAGAGTGTTGCATTAGTCTACTAATAAGACTTTTAAAAGTTTCATGCCAATCGTTAGTCAATAGAAACAGCCTCCTAGGACTAAGCCCTTACATTTATAAAGACACCACAAAATCCCTTATAATAATGTAAACAAAATAAATTTTCTTCTTAAACTTTTTTAAATTTCAATCTATTCTTTCAAGACTTGAACTCCTTCAAGGGCTTCCTGATGGTGAGTGACTGAAAGGGAAAGAAAAAGATTAAGAGCAACTCTTACAGCAAAACCAACACAAACTGTGCATTCAACCCCAGGTTCTGTCTGCTGAGGAGCACACCACCACACCACACTCCCCCCATCATGTCCCTCCTCGCACTGTTTTTCATTTCTGGTTCATGAAGAATGAGAAAAGTGTATACATTTGACACCTTTGTAAGTAACAACTGCTTTAAGCTTGAAGAGTCCAGGCAAAATAAGAGACATTGGCCAGAACAGCTGAACAAAACATTGAGTCTGCTCACCTTGGCTTCATCTGCCATAACACAGCTCCAGTTTAGGACTAGCCACGAGGCACTCTCTCAGACTACATAAATTCCAGCACATACTTCTCTTTATATAGGAAAACGTGATAATCTTATTCCACAGTGCCTAAGAAAACTTGTCAACTGTGCAACTGAGTGCAAGGCAGCTGTGAGGAGCCACCAGCAGGAATTTAATCCTACCACATTATTCATGGTTTGCTCCATACTTTATATCACTCACTTCTTCCCCAGATTCTAAATTCCTCGTGAAGTTTGAGATAGTTGATTCTTATTTGCCCAAATTTTCTATCATCCTTTGAAGTTTGATTAAAGTAGGCTACCTTAGAGTTACTATCATGAAGTTGTGGCTACCAGGAAGTGCCCGTAACAATCTTTTGAAAATTCACAAATTAAGCCAAGTAAAAAAAAAAAAAAAATCATCACTTTTAACCTTGCACAAGTTAACTTCTACAGCAACCACCAGCTTTATGTAACTGTATGGCACACTTCAGTTTTAAGATATTCCTACCTTCTCTTTGGAGATGGTGATCTGGACTTTGAGCGACTGTTAAAAAAAGGAAAGGAAAAAAAATTTGATGTAGTTAACCTGCATTCACTCTGTAACCACTGCTGACCATTTAAAACCAGTAAGAACAGTTTGTTAAATACATTAAAAAGACACCACCCTTAACTCTGCTGATAGCAAGTATACCAAATTACTTCAAGCAAGAAGCTGCAGTTGACAAGAAAAACTGCCAAAAGCCAGAGCCCTCAGGAAAAGAGCAACACACAGCTTCAAAGCAGCTATGAAATTATCACAGTAATCCTGCAGTGAATCAAGTAGAGGAGAGTGAGGAAGACTGATAACTACAGAGAGCTGGCATCAAAAGTAGGGAAAGATATTCCCCAAATCCTGTCAAAATTACTTTGTCACAATCCTGGGTTATACAAAAACCTCTATCAAAAAAAAACCAAACCAACCAAAACCCACAAAAACCACACACACCCCACAACCCAAACACTAAACCAGAAACAAACAAAAACCATAAAACCC
>JANHGN010021884.1:160299-189631 GCA_024605025.1 Megaceryle maxima | reverse complement strand
CAGATCTTCTGGGGGATTATAAACTCTAGAACTGTAGAGATCTTCAGAACAACATATGTGAGCTACCAGTACTAACAGGTAACAAACAAACACACAACATAGTGTTTTATTTCTCCTTTGGATTTGTTTCATCTTACCTTTCCTCCAGCTATCTTGTGCTGATGGGACTTTATCCTCAAACCATAGAAATCCTCACTATTTCATTTACACCGAGGATTTAAGAGAGGAGTTTGAATTGTGTGCCCCCAACATTTTCATACCTCAAGTATTTTTTACAGTCTTCTGCTCATGAGCAAAAGTAATAATCCAGAAATTTAATATGAAATCAGGAAGCAATTTCTGTTCTTGGAAATTATTCAACATAATAACTTTACCTAATGAATACATTTGATGAAATAGGTGTGGGTTTGGTTGTTTGGGTTTTTTGTTTGTTTTTTTTTTTTTATAAGCTATTTGTGAACAACGACAAAATAATAATAATAATAAAAATCAACAAATCAACAATCTATAATAAATGGCTCACCAAGAATCATAAACCCAGTTAAAGCTGAGATGAACATAGGTGTCTTATGCTTTTTTTAGTTTAATTTACTATAGTAGGTTCTTTACAGACTCTTTCCTCTTTATTAGCTTCATTTATTTCTCTAATCCTCAACTAGCCACATACAAGGCATAATCATATTTAGTGTGGGGAGGTTATCAAAGCCCAGTTCTCCTGTGCAGGTGCCTCTGGGGTTGCAAGGAATTGCCTGTTTCTGGTCTTGGAAAAGTATTTCATGTGTCCATACGATGTGTAACTGTAGTCATAAGCCCAGCTCACATGCTGCTCTCAGGATAATTTATTAGAACAGCTACTGTTGGGGTTTTTTGTGTGTGTTGTTTGTTTGTTTGTTTGGGGGGGTTGTTTGGTTTGGTTTGGTTTGGTTGGGTTGGTTTTGGTTTGGTTTGGTTTTGGTTGTTTCTTTCTTTTGGCAAACACTCTGTGTAGCAAGAAATATATTACTTGGTCATCAAAACTATTTTTCAAGTCCAAGCTAAATTTGGTAAAACCTTTCAGCCTAAATATATTAATCATTTTTTGAAGATTCTAAGTATTTTGTTTTGACATTAACATTTAATCTTTTTAATGAAGGCAGAAAAAGACTCTGATCTTTCAAAAGAAAATTTCACTTTCCACTTGCTTAATACTTCAGGATCGCTGGCCATATAAGTGTTCCATAGTGTGAACTTCATTGTATCCTGTACACATATTTACCATCTCAGCCTCAGGTGAGTATCTCCCTAGGAAACAGTCACAGACCAACAATGTCTACAAGCTTATCCCAGGAATCAGAGTCTTCAAAGTCCTTTTTTCATTAGCAATTCTCTCATACTCTGCAAACATAATACAGGGGCTGTATGTGCCATGATTTCACACCTAGAATTTCATCCATACTGTGGATTATTACCCTCCCAACTTGATGACATCCAAAATAATTCTTACAGTACTGTATGTGAAATGTCAGTGATGGTCTAGGGAACAGGGTGGTGAAATAAAATGAACATGCAGTTATATTATTTAAATTAATTTCTGTTTGACCTCCATATCCTATGTTTGTTACATTTCAGTTACATGTCCCCTGCAGAGATGTATTAACATCATTGCTTTCATTAACAGTGTTACATTGTCTTCCCAGACCAGCACTGACATTGTAGCTCTATCATCTTTCATGTCCTAAATGACCATCTCACATTGCCACAATTTTTTTTTCCTAGTAAGTAACAGCTAAATTCACTATATTGTTGAGCACCTAACTCTTCTAGTACAAATTTGTTTCCCAGTAGCTGTCTAAACAGTCCCCAAAAGAAACAGACTTGTGAGAATTACAGTGAACAAATATACAGCCCTTGTCCTACATAACTCATTCAGGCAACACAGAAGGTAAAGGGAGGGGTAAGAAATATGAATATTCCCATTTACACAGGGGAAGGTAAGCATTAAAGAGATTAAGAGATAGAGCCAAAAAGGGATTTAAACATCTAAAGCAGGATTTGGAGAAAATTGAGATGTTTAGGTAGAAAACTGTAATCTGAGAAGCAAAGCAACAGCTGCTGCCTAAATTTGGAGGCACTTAAACCAAAGAGAGACTGTAGATTTGAGTTTACAAGAGGTTAGTGTTTCTCATTATAGGCATGCCTGAAGTTTCCTGAGCGTTAGCAACACAGCACCTATCAACAGCGGTGCACTGTGAACTTGTGCTAAATCCCTGGGGGTTTCTGCTGTGCTCTGCAACACTGACCATCCATAGCAGGCCTAAGCACAACAAAAAATCATGGGTTTTTTTTAAACACATCTGCCACAAATGGTGATGTACTTGACCACATATTTGTAATCAGCAGTCAAATCAGAAAACAGTTATCAGGGAAGTAGGATCCAGTTATTTTTTCTGCTTTGTAGAAAAGAAAGAAGAACCAATTCTTTCAGGAACGTTCTCGTCTCAAGGCTATTTCCATTTTTACATTACATAGTCTTTGAACTACAGGAACAGAAATAGGAACACAGGTTTCTTTGCCTTCAGGTGAGTATGCTAATCACTTAGTTCAAAGTTTTGTTCACGTTTTCCTTGAATTATTTTCTTAACTAGTGCAAGGTTACAACATGATGACTGGAGAATAGCCTGATAGCCTGTAGTGTGTCTAACTGGTGGATACGCTTAAGCTGAATGACAGAGATTGAAACCACTCTGGCTACACAGGAAAGTGAATCCAGATTTTTCACACCTAAGATGAGTAACAGCAGGGTATGATACAACTTTTGTCCATGTTTAAAAACAGGAAAGTGCTTCTCTTTTTTTCGCTTTAAATAATAATTGAAGGCACCAGCCTAGCTCTCAGGGACATGACCAGGGTCAGTAACAGACTTTATAGCACAGCTGAGAATATAACAAACATGTATAAACCCAGTCTTATTTCATATCAGTTTTGTTGGGTTTTTTCTTTCTTTTTCAGTACATTTTTTTCTCTACCAAAATCACATTAGTTTCTAGTTATTTATTTGTTTCATTTTCATGTTGGTTTGTTGGTTTTTTCGTTTTGTTTTTTTTTTGATTGGTTGGTTTGGGATTTTTAATGGAGAGGAGGAAGTTAAAGGAAAGTACTGTCATACCCGATGTAACTTATCCTGAATATATTCAAGTCATGATGTATTTTCTAAACTGAGGGATAAATGAAAATTTTTCACAGCTTTTTAGTTCCATTATTACTGAAAGAAAAACATGGCTAAGTAACATGAGCTGTAGTCTACATTCATTTATGCATTATACATAAAGTAGTTGGTTAAAGTTTGTATGCTAGCTCTCTTAAAAAAAAAAATTTAAAACAATAGGTTTGTATGGACATGATCACAAAAAGAAGCATGAAGATAAAAGGCTTAACCTTCAAGTTTAATAAGGTTAGTCATACTTTTAGTTGGAAGAATGATCATAGATATACATGAATAGGAACTACTGATTTGAGACCCAAGGTGCGTTTAGAGGCCAGGAAAATGTTGCTTAGAAATTTTTACCGGAAATAGTATTTAATTTACCATCTGGACTACTCAAATTAATTTTTGTTGAACAGAAACTTAGTTTTAAAAGCATCACAGTGCACTGTCAATGATTTTATTCAACAGTTATACAACTTAGCAAACTGAGTGAATTCTAATTGTATATATTTGTCATTTCTAAGCATCTAAGGTTGTATTCTCTCTTTGAAAATGCAGAGAGATCTCATTGGCTTCAAAGGAAATTGTGTGCATGTATCTGTTGACAGCCTTTTCTGTATTATAGTCAGGATGATACTGGCCTGGCAGTAAAATTGGTATGAATTTTTAATGACTTAGGTCTCTGGGATCAGGATCTATATTTGAAGAAGGAAAATAGAGGATAATTCCAAAAGGAATTTATATATATTGAGGTCTGATACCCCTACTGAGTCCAGTTCTGTAACTCAGTTAAAAGGGTTCATCTAACATCATAAACAATGAGAATGAAGCTCAGACAGTTTATGAATAGCAACTGTCACACAGATTGAATTTGCTCCTTGCTATTTAGTCAAGGGGTATTTGTTATTGCTTATAATATGTAAAAAGTAATTTTGAAGTTGAGGTATTGAAAGCCTCACAGTTAAAAGTATTTTATAAAATATTAACTAGCCTAATAGAAAGAAGCATTGGTGGATCATTTTATTTAAACATTTAATTTTCATGGGAGTCCTTCAGGGAAGCAGAAATATCATACATATTATTAAAAATGAGCAAAATTATAACAAAATGCAGTTATAAAACAGTGACTTCATAGGGGATCCCAAAGCACATATGAAAAAAGAAAGGGCCAAGCATCCAAGCAAATAAACATGTTATAATACATACAGACAAGTTTTAGAATGCCAACAGCTTTTCAGTTAAAAAAAAAAAAAAGAAAGGACAATATCTCTATTTTTAAAGTGGAAATGCAAGAAAACTTAAACTGGAGAAACTTTTGCTTTTTTCTTTGAAGAGCTCAGAAAACAGATAATAATAATAAAGTAACTCGTGCACATTGATACATATAAATTATTGTCATTAGGTCATTTAGGGACAGAGTTAACACATCATTGGTGGAGAGTCATATGCTGAAAATGTCATTTTTGTGAAGAATCACTTTACTCCTTATGGTCAGGTATTTCTAAAAAGGTTTTCAATCTACAAAACTGGAAGTGCTGTCTGCAGTTGTAAAATGTTAGTTAAAGAAAGTCATCATAAAGTAAATTTGCCATGTGACAGTAGTCCACCTAATAAGACTGTATTAGAAGACAGTTCAAATACTTTTTTTTTTTTTTCTGTTGCCTTATTTTCTGAAGCTGCAGTAGTTTCTGGAGGTATTTTTTCCTGTACAAACATTATGATGTTATTTTTATTTTAGATCTATTTGCATCTAGAGCTGGAGGAGACTATGGGAATTTTCATACTAGTCTGCCATTATCATCCTCCTTTTACAGAAGGAACAATGTAACCACCTTTATTAAAGCCATGTCAAAATCATAGATTCATCAGGGAACAATACTCCTGACTGTTTCAATTTCAGCGTACCAGCTATGGAGTGACAAAAAATTTAAAAAAGATGTTTTTCATCTGGCATATATTCAACATCTTGTTACAGCAGTGCTGTAAATTTAAACTCACCCTGTAACTACATGACCATAAGATCGGCTATAAAAGAAGCTGAAGGAGTAGGTAGTTGTGGTTAAAGTTCACTATCAATTGGAATTCTCTTATTCATTACTAAATATAATGTGAAACTGCATCTTTACTAGAAAAAAAAAAAGGCAAACAAAAACCCCAAACCTGAATAAAAATTCTTTTATTATACTGAACCTACTTGGACAAATATATGATTGAATTAGCAAATTTAAGATCAAGCTTACTTTACCAAAAGCTTTCAAACACATAGCCACTGAAAAAAAGATTCTGTGGCTACAATCACTTGGTTAGGCTCATCACAAGGCTAGACCATATTTTATTTTATTTCCTAACAGGGTCTTGTTGTTGTTGCAGTTTTATTTCTTCTATATGAAAACAGTAGCATGACAGAGCATTTTTGGAATGTTCAAAATAACATTGAGAAGGAGACAATCCTGGAAATACAAGCATCAAGTAATAAAATTCACTGTTAATTGATCTAACTTTATGCTCATCAACAGCCATTTTTTCAAGTTCCTAAAGCATATTTGCATATCATAGTAAGTAATTTAAGATTAGCATCCCCAGGGCCCCCCCAAAACAAACAAACAAACAAAAAACCTATGCATTCAGTTTCCATTTAGTGTAGAGAGACAGACATCTAAATGAAAATCTAGTCCCTCAGCTATTTTTCTTTCCTATTCCAGTGAATGAATATGATGCTACTGTCAGGGCCCTGAGTGCTCCAGCAAGATCTACAAGCTTTTCCCTTGCTTCCTCAGAGTTTGCTGCTTGTGCTCAAAATCAGCTCTGATAAGATGAACCTCAGATAAGAAGTCTGGGAGCAAAGCAAAGTTAATGATGAAGAGCTTTGAGGAGGCTTGGATGGGCCTTTAGCCCTTACTTTGGAGCTGCACTGTATCTCGGGTCCATGCCTAGACTAGGCTGCCTTTGTTGGGATGGCCTTGCAAGGATGTCATGACCTCCTGGACAGGTCTCAGCTGACTCTGGTACCCATCCTCTGCTCCCTTCACTAGGGCATTAAGGGGATGCACCTGGGGGTGAGGGCACCCCCAGCTCCCCACACCTTGCCCCTGCCCTGTACCCTGCTCTGCTGCTCCCTGACAGCTGAAAAGTGATGTAGATTTCTCATTTGGGATGCCATATAAATAACAGTCTTTCAGAGATAAACATAATTAAAAGGAAGGTAGTTTCTTTCCATCTCTCTTCAAAATCTTTTCTACTACAGTATCTTTTTGGTTGTACCACTTGACAAGGAAGCAAAAATTAAGTTTTAATTCTTCACAAGTGTTATCTGACAAAAAATACACTTGGGCATGCTACACCTCTCCTTCAAGAGCTGAGTTGTCTTAACAGCTGGCTACATAGGGCTAGGTCACAGATCCAAGGACCATCATAGTGTTATTCATACTATTAACTGGTAGAACAACCTTTTGAAAACATATGGCACAGCTCAGCTACTATTGTTTCATACAGGTTAGGGATTAGGAATAATTCCTAATAGGCAGTTTGGATGCAGCCACCCAGTTTTAGAGTTTAGAGAGTTCAGCTGGATAATTTTATCATTATACCATAGCTCAGGGGCCAAAGAACAGCCAATTTTACTTACAAATGAACCCACAAATATAAGAATCATGAAGCCACCAGAAGCCAGTAGAAGATCAGAAAAGAGGCAAATCTTTTTTAGTAGCCACAATTATCTTTTTGAGCAAGTTTTCACATTTTATTTTTCTCCATCACTGGATAAAAATGACAGAAGCTGTCCAGAGTTCAAGGATCAAGATCTCAGGATACTCCCAGACTAGTCAGATGTAGAAAGTGTACTTAGCTATGTAGTGTGCCTGCTTCTATAGGGATGGCAGTGTACACGTTTACCCAGAATATCCCAGATCTGGACATTATAGCCTGCCTTGGGCAATGATGTGTGGACACTATCTATGCAAAGCTCTTTGCAAAAAGTGAACAGTTCTATCATCTACATGTCCAATGTAGATGAGTGCAATGGAGAACTACAAAGATGATGAAGGGACTGGAACATCTCTCTCAGGAGGAAAAGTTGAGAGCCCTGGGGCTGTTTAGCCTGGAAAAGAGAAGACTAAGAGGGGATCTTATTAATGTTTACAAATATCTGAAGGGTGGGTGTCAAGTAGAAGGGGCCAGTTTCTTTTCCATGGTGCCCTGTGATAGGACAAGAGGTAATGGTAGTAAGCTGAAACACAGGAAGTTCAACCTCAACATGAGGAAAAACTTCACTGTGAGAATGACACAGCACTGGAACAGGCTGCCCAGAGAGGTGGTGGAGTCTCCTGGCTGTGGAGTCTCCTTCTCTAGAGACTTTCAAGACCTTCATGGATATGTTCCTGTGTGGCCTGCCGTAGATGTTCCTGCATTGGCAGGGAGGTTGGACTCGGTGATCTCCAGAGGTAACTACCATTCTATGATTCCATTCTATGAACTATGGAGTATGTCACTTTAGAGAATTTCAGTTGAAGAAGATCCTTCCTAGTACGGTTTATATCTAGGTGCACATGGGCAGACCAGGTTGCAATCTGAAATGGAAGTGAGTTTCTGGGCAACTGAGATTCAACATCAAAAGCATTGGAATAGGCAGATTTTTACAATCTATATAAAGTTTATAATACACCAGCAAGTTCCACCCTTACAATCACTTTTTTTTTTATATCTCTGGTTGTTTACTGAAACGTGTTGCTAAATGTTTCTGCAAATATTCTCCACTCATTCATAAAGGAAGTTTCAGCTCTACTTTTAGCAATGGGGGTCTAAGGCTCCAAAGCTCAGCTAAAGGCAAGATGATAAGAAGAACATTTTAAAAATAAGGTTTAAAAAATAAGCTACTGGTTATCTATTTTGTTACATATTTTAAGAGTTTTCACTGTATTAAATTAAACATAAATGCAACAGTAACAAAATGCCAGGGATGGAAAAAGGCACAAAAGGAAAAAATAGTAATGGAAAAATTAAGTTTACTACCTCAGAGTAGACCAGGACAGAACCAGAGATTATGATGTTATCATGTTTCTTCCCTATGCTCAGAATGAGGAAAAAAATTGTTAGGGCTAGTAACAGTGGACTAGCGTTAGCAACATGGAAAATTCCTATGTTCTGGTGGAAGGACAGATTATAACCCTGGTTAATGAGGCTGAAGCTAGTCAATGGAAGTGTGAGCAAAGTGACACTGCACTGCCAGTGACACAGTCTGAGAGCAGCCAAGCCTGTGCTCACTGCCTTGCTAAATAAGCCTCCATAAGCTCCCAGAAGTAAAACATCTTTGGAGATGATTAACATATTAACAAAATAGCTCAAATAAGCATGTAGTGGGCCATGGTAATACACCTCTGTGGATACTGTGTACTGCTTTTGTAGCATCTCTAACATCAACAGAAGCCCAAAACTGAGAGGTTTATTTCAAGCAGTTGATTTACATAATCTCTATGATTTATCTGTAATGTCCTTTAATCATTTATATATAAGTTTGGGGTTGGGTTTTTTTGTTTGTATCATAGAGTCATAGAATACCAGATTGAAAGGGATCTCAAAGATCACCTGGTCCAACCTTTCTTGGCAAAAGCACAGTCTAGACAAGATGGGCCAGCATCCTGTCCGCCTGTATCTTAAGTGTCCAGCACTGGGGACTCCATCACTTCCCTGGGGACATTATACCAATGGCTGATTATCTTTGTGAAAGATTTTCCACAACTATTCAGAATCTTCTCAGGAGTAACTTGTACCCATTATCCTTTGTCTTTTCCATGTGACTCCTTATAAAAAAAGAGTCTCCATCTTCTTTGTTAGGGTTTTTTTAAGGCAACTTCTTGACATTTCATAACTTAAAATTGTGATTGAAGAGAAACTGAGGGAAAACTCCTTGTCAGGACGGAAGCAGATCATGAGGCACTGATGAAACAGAGTGTGTAGTCAGGAGGACCAAAACAAAATAAGAAAATGAGTGTTGGAAGTTTGTTGAATAGACCTCATGGAGCAAAGTGGATTGTAAGGGATTGTAAGTGCTTCAGCAAGAGATAGAATACCATCATTGAGCAGACGTGAAAAAGCACGGAAGACACAAAGCAAATGTTTAAAATTTGGCAGGAGATATTCCATGCAGCTAGAAGTGCAAAGCCTTCCTTAGGGCTAGACTCCTTCCTTCTGCACCTGCAGTTTACTGAAGCAGTCTGTTCTCCACTGTTTTGCATGTAAAAGATAAAATAATGTATTGTTTGTTTAGAACTATCTAAAAATTACTCCACGTAGCCTTGATGATTGGCAATTGTGGGAAGTGTGAACTGTGCAAGTGAAACCTAAAAAAATGCAGACTTTAAATGGGAAAAATATAGTGTTTAGAAAACAGAGACTGTTGATGAAGGCCTACAGAATGTGGCCTTCAACTTGGACTAGCTTTAACAATGAAGCACATTATTATTTAAAAAAATCAAAATATTTAGACACTGTGTTATAGCTTTAACTCTAAATGTATTAGGGTGCTTTCATAATTTAAAATGTTGCAGTTGGTGAAGATCATGGCATAAAAGAACATATAATTTCTGACAATCATTAGGAAAGAATTTACACAATTCCAGAGATTACTAACATCTGTCTGTTATGCTTAGTCTTGTGAAAATTTTAATTGCATATATTAGAATAGAACCCTTTTTTCATATATATACTTTTTTTTTCAAATTATCTTTCTAGTTCTACAGACACTGAATGCTACATCTTTAACTGTTGTAAATCAGCCTAATTCCTGTGAGTCTCAGGCTGCAGCCCCTGGGTTTATGAGGCATGAGAAGTCTGTAACCGTCAATAGATTAGTATAATTGCAACAGTGAAAAATAACTGATGTCAGTCTTTGAATATCGTATCACTAAATACACCCTTTTTTCTCTTCCATTTATGATGTGATGCCTTTGCATATGTTAAAAAATTAATGAGAGAAAAAAAAATGCTGTTCTGGAAAGACAGACATAAATATTTGAATGGAAAAAGAATAGGGTCATTCAAAGTAAACGCATCTAAGAAACTTGGTATTTGATCCATTTGAACTTAGGTATGCAACTTGTACACTGGGAAACTGAAATTCACTGTATATATATTTAAGGATGTATGTCTATCATGAGAATAAAGTTATGGCATTATTGTTCTCGGTTAATTAAACCTGAAGACTGGAAAAAGGCCAACAGTAAAGAGAGATTATCCACACACACTGAAAGCAGAAATACTTAGGTCTAAATGACAAATATATTTCCAGTGTGAAGAAAGTAGTAAATTTACTTCTGTATAAAAATGGTACTTGAATATGATTCATGTGAGAATTAAAGAATGCTGTTATATTTTTTCATGAAGAGTCTTAAAATATTTAAATTCTCACTTCTCAGAAGTTCACGTGATTAGAGCACAAGACTAGGAACTTGGAAGAACTAGGTTATAATCCCATTACTGACACTACCTCACAGGGAAATGGTGGTCAAATCGACTAATAATTTCTGAGTCTGAATTTTATAATTGCAAAATTTGTTGTAAAAGTGCATATTGATACTAACTACTATAAATGACAGATTTTAGATGTCATACGGAAGGAAAGGATGACTGACTACTGTTGGGCAGTGTGATCTTTTACTTAAGTCTCTAACATGTCTTCTAGTCACACTTAGAGACAACTCACAACCACTGCTTCAGTCAGATGTGGAAAGAGAAATACAATCATCTCACGTAATGTCAACTATCTAACATTTCGACCTCCCATCAGAGCAGTTCATGCCTTCCTAAAATAGGTGGTGCAGCAGGTGAGCAGAACAGCCCCCTTGGAAATGTCAGTCTCTCCTGACTACGGAAACCCAGAGGATCATCTTAAACTGCACAGGTACAACCTGAGGTTGCTGAAGTTAGGTGAGGGACATCCCATCTCCAGTCTTGATGAACGGTGCAACTCTTGGACATGTACAACCCTCGAAGGGAAGCCTGGGTGGGGTTTTTAATTAAAAATACTTTTTTTTCATGTTTTTCTTTCTTTTCAGTGAAGGGGTCGCTTGGCAGCAGCACACTACGGTGGGCACGCTTTTTAATCCCCTTCTCCCGGGAAGCAGTACTTCCGCACAGTCAGCCGCTGGCGTGCCGCAACCCTGGCGCTGGCCAAGGGGCGCTCGGGGTCGGAGAGGTCTTGGGCGGCGGCGGGCGGTGGAGCCCGGCCGGGCAGCGACGCCGCGGAACGACGCCACTGCCATCGCCGCCGCCGGGCGCAGCGCGGCGCGGCGCGGCCAATGAGCGGGGCCGGGGCGGGCTCGGGAACGGCGCCGCCGGTACTTAGGCTCGCCGGAGGGGCCAGTCAGCCCACAGCAGAGCGGGGCGGCGCGGGCGGAGGAGACGGGCGCGCAGTCGGGAGGACAGACCTCACCTCCTCTGCAGCACCCATGGGGACAGGACGACTTTAAAGGACTTGGGGGGGGGTCTGGCGCTGGGCGACTACGGGTACGAAGAGGGGCGAGAGACACCTTTTAGCTGGGGGGATGCTGATCGTCTCCTCTTGTCTGTGCCTTGTCGAGTCCCGGCCGAGCTGCAGGGATCGCGCGGGCAAACAGGCAGGGGTGCTCGCTCCGAGGCCGAGTGCTTCTCCAGCCACCTTCCCTCATGGAGCGCTGCCCAGCGCAGCTCGACTGAGTGCAGTCAGCGGGAAGGGCTCGAATCCTCCGGGGCAGACCCTCTCCGCACCCTGGTAGCCCGTTCCCCTTGCGGAGCGGGGAGCGGAGATTCCTGGGGCAACTCCAATCCTCCGTGCAGAGCTGGCAGGCAGCGGGAAGCCGCCTTCTCCTGCTGCCGTGGGAGCCGGGCGCTCCGGGACCGCGGAAGTCGGACAGACCCGTACGCCGCGGCCCGGCGAGCGCTGAGGACGCAGGGATCTACTTTGCCCTGCTCTACACTACGGAGGCAGGATCAGCAGTGGGAGTTTCTCCCTTGCACGGAGGGGAGGGAAGTAGTCGGGGGGTGATGGGGGCTTAAGGCGGAATCGGTGAAATCTTTTGTGTGTGCCTTGATTTGATTTTTTTCTTTTTTCCTTTTTTTTTTTCCTGTTTGTTTGGTTTGTTGGTTTTGTTTTTTTAATTTTTTTTTCATTCCTTCCTTCTCTCCGCTTACACTCATCTTATTCTCTCTGTTCCTGCCCACCCCACCCTTCCTTCAGATCCGGCGATTCCTGCCCTCGCCTCGCCCTGTCATTGATGGGAAATCAACTGGATCGCATCACCCACCTGAATTACAGCGAGCTGCCGACCGGGGACCCCTCGGGGATCGAGAAAGACGAGCTGCGCGTCGGGGTGGCTTACTTCTTTTCGGATGAGGAGGAGGACCTGGACGAGCGAGGCCAACCAGACAAGTACGGCGTGAAGGGCTCCGGCAGTCCTGGCCAGGAGACGCCCACCCACCACCTCCACCACCAGCTGGTGCTGAACGAGACCCAGTTCTCCGCTTTCCGCGGCCAGGAATGCATCTTCTCCAAGGTCAGCAGCGGCCCCCAGGCTGGGGACCTCAGCGTCTACTCGGTGTCAGCCCTGCCTGCCCTCTGCAAGCCGGGAGACCTGCTGGAGCTGCTTTACCTGGGGCCGTCGGAGCACCCGCCGCCGCACTGGGCAGTGTACGTGGGCAGCGGGCAGATCATTCACCTGCACCAGGGGCAGATCCGCCAGGACAGCTTGTACGAGGCGGCCGCGGGCAACGTGGGCCGGGTGGTGAATAGCTGGTACCGCTTTCGCCCGCTGGTGGCCGAGCTGGTGGTGCAAAACGCCTGCGGGCACCTGGGCTTAAAAAGCGACGAGATCTGCTGGACTAACTCTGAGAGCTTCGCCGCCTGGTGCCGCTTCGGGAAAAGGGAGTTCAAAGCCGGGGGGGAGCTGCAGGCTGCTGCCGGCACACAGCACCAGCAGCAATACTATCTCAAGATCCACTTGGCGGAGAATAAAGTGCACACGGTGAGGTTCCACAGCCTGGAGGATCTAATACGCGAAAAGCGCAGGATCGATGCCAGTGGCAAACTGAGGGTGATCAAAGACCTGGCTATAGTGGATGGGAAAGAATAGGGAGTAGCAGGGGTACCTGGCTATCTTCCTTCTCGCCTGTCCGGGGAGACCAGCCTGCCACAGAGACAGGAGGCTGCATCCCCTTTCCGTGGGACTCGACTGGAAGCAGGATCCATGGCAACATTCCAAAAAATAACCAGCATTCTTTACATTTGTTTGGCTTTTAATAGCATGAATGCTGAAAGAGCAAGAGTGGTGAAGAAAAGAGGGGGGAGGTGCAGGGAGGCTGTTCTTAGAGTATGTGGACAAAGTCTCTCCTGTTGATCAATGTTGACCATTCCAGCAACACACCAATAAAATTTCAAATTGAAATTATTATTTTTTAATTTTTATTTCATGGCTTTAATCATGATAAATTTTAAACATCTGGGTCCATGGATGTGGATCTAGCTAAATTAATTTCTAGCTAATATTTGCCTTGCAGCCAACCAAAAGCATCAGTCATACTTTGCTAACTGGGTGGGGAAGGCGGGTTGGAGGGGAGTTGGGGCTGGGGAGAAATGTCCATTTGTTTTGTCTCAACACTGTTGCTTCAGTCTGTAGCTGCAACCCAAATTTTGTTCCAGCTAACTCTGGCAAGATATTAACAGGGGAAAATGCTTTCATGTTTCTGGTTGAAATCTATCACATTTTAAATATTTCTTGTTTTTGCTTTCTGTTTGCAGCTTTCTGCTAAATGTTGTCATAATATATAAGCTCTTTCAACTTCTTCTCCCACTCTCCCTGCCTTCCCTGCTGCTTTTTTTTTTTTTTAGGAAAAAAGTTGATGAGCAGCTGTTTTTCTGAAACTAAATTCATTGGTTAAAGGAAGTGGTATATTTTAGCAAACACTGTAGTTAGTGTTACTCCTCAGAGAACCAGCCTCCAGGATCTCATGCTTGAGCTGTGATTTGCATCGCTGTAGTGATTCTCACTGCACCACTGTTTTAGTACCCCTTCATGCACAGGGCAACAGGATCCCGTAAGAAATGAATAGGTTTGAGTTCTGCATGTTGCCTATTTCAATCAGCAATTTATTGCATATTTACAATTCCACCTAAGGAAAAGAGGTGTAATGTGGCCAAGCTCATCTTGCATTTCAAATTCAAAGAAACTAAAAATCCTGTTCAATCTAAGTTTAGACATACACAGCTGCATTTAAAAGATGCCTTTAATGTGATGTGAGCAATGCCTTGTCTGTATTTCAGATCCTATTCAGTTACTGCTTAAGTTTTAAAGTGAAAGATCAGAGTATTAAATATATTTTTAAAAAACCACCAAAAACCTAAACAAATTAAGTATACTGGAGCATTTTTAGAGTTGTTTATGGTTTGGGTTTTCTATTATCCCCAGCTGCCTACAACTTGTAATAAGCATTTTGTCTTTGCATGTTTCAATACTGAAAAGAAAATGCATTTGTTCTTGTCCCTGCTTCCCACATCAATGTCAGATAGCAGAACAGAAGTAATACCCCTCTTCTGTATATAAAATACACTCCACCCCCCCAATCAATGTACTGTGTTCTGGCTTCTTTTTGTATTAAACAATGTCATAAGCAACCTTGTTGCAACAGTAATTTCATTTCTACAAAGTGTTTTCCTCCCATAGCAGAAGCTCTGAGGGTGGAGTGTAATTCATTATAATAAGTGTCAGCATAAGTATTTAAAAAAAAAAAAAAAAAAAAATACAAACCACCATACACCACATCCGTAACTGCATCCCTTCAGTGAAGGTCATCTATCTGTCTTTGTTTGCTGATACACCTCTCAAAGTTATGTGGTAATAGGCAGCATTACTTTTATTGCCTCCCCTAGAGTGCCTTCGTTAGTACAATAAAGGGTGAAGATGTGAAGAATGTGAATTGTCATTGCTGTCAAATTATTGCTGAAATAGCCTCAAATCCCAACACACCCTTTAATAAATGTGTAATATTTTAGCTATAAATTGGCAATAGTTACTGTCTGATAATGTTAGATTTTTCCATAATGTGAACAGTCATCCACATAGTATTTGTGTATCTTAATTATTATACTGCATTAGCTCTCCTGAATTGACTGTTAAAACTGATTTCCCTATATTACTCGATGGAAGCACTGAGGAATTGCAGAAAGCACTGGCTTTACACCCAAGACATAAAAAAATTAAATTTTAAGTGGTAAGCGAAGGAAGGGTAGGGAAGAGTAACTTATTTTAGTTTCTCCTTTTAAAAATATGCATTAGAGAACTGAGGTTGCAAGATGCAGGGGAAATTATATGAAGAGTGAATAAATAAGTGAATGTTTATGAAGACAGGAGTAGTCACACTGTTACTTTTGATTTTTGGAATGCCTTTTCTTCAAATTGTTCTTAGGTGAATAATATAGGTGAGGATCCTATAACAGAGAGAGGATCCTTGAAAGGACAGCACTGCATGTCCTCACTAGTGAAAATTCAAAAGATGCTGGCTTTAAACTTTTCACTGTGGTTTCCAAATACTTCATAACTCTATCTAAACAGCCATTTTGATTCTGCTATTCTTTTGGTAATGATTTACTACTCTGGTTTGTAAACACAACAATCTTTTTTTTACCTAGGTAGATGTAGAGTGGTAATTTGTAGTATATAAATGAAGTGATAGAAACTAGTCTATGCTCATCTATTCAAGCTTTGTCAGAAGTCTCTGGCATCACTTCAAATCTGTCCAGGTAAAGATAACAACAAAATTAAGTTCTTAGTCCTTTGCATAAAGTCTGGAGAAAATATACTGGAAATATTCACACATGGTACTAGCCTAAGATATAGTATTACCATGACTGTGTTCAAGTAGCAGCCTGTTATTGACAACAAAGATATAGAGGCCTTTTTTTTATTCATGTGCTGGATTTCAGTCCAGAGTTACTGACAGCAATCTGGTCCTGATTCATAGTCCACTGAATTTAATAGTAAGGCTCTCACTGACTCCAGAGAGCTTTGGATCAGATTGTATTGTATAGGAGGTGGTTAAAATTTGTGGACCTTGAGAAGAAGTGAAGTTTAAGATAGCATTTCAGACATGCCAGAAGGGCCACCTTTCTGAGATGGGAGACAGCAGAAATTACCAATACGTTGAAAATAAGGGAAGAAAGCTGACTAGCTCTGAAACAAAGTGTTAATCTATGATGTCAGTAGGGAAATGGTAAAAAAGCCTGAGTGAAAAGTGGATATAAAAAGTTGTTCAGTTCCTTGAAACAAGAAATAGAAGGCAGGAGAGCAGTCAGCTGTGAGAAAAACAATGATGTGAGTGACTGACAGGTAAAAAATGTAATTGATTATACTCATCTTTCAGGATTAGTAACCTGCCTGAGTCAACTTTTCCATTTCCAGCAGTAAATATATTGACAAATTACATTATATCTGTGGAATCTGTTTACATTCTTCAGTCTAGCTACCTAGGGTAAATAGTTATATCTCATTCATTGCTCTTGAAGTACTGGCTTCTAATATGACTGCAATGTTAAGATAATTTGCACATCTCTCTTTTGTGTCACATTTCAAGCTTTCTGTTAGCTCCTTGGGTACCAGTTTTTTAGACTCTCTTTTGCTTGGATACAGTTTTCTTTGTCTTATCACAATGCAATCTTCTGAATTGTTTTGAAGCTAACAATTAAATATTCAGTTCATGTCCTCTTGAAAAAATAGAGAGCCTTTGCAAAATGTTTTACTGTCATGACCAAAATGTTTACTGGTTATTGGCTGTGCATTTAGGTAGAGGACTGTAAAGATGGGTAGCAAAATATGTTTTGTCATTGTCAAACTTTGTCTCCATCTTATGTTTCCAGGTTACTTTGTTTTCATTTGGTAGGATTTTTTCCCTCTCTCAAGTCATTTTGAATGCATAAACCAAGCAAACAAAACCAAAACAAACAAAAAGAAAAATAAAACCAAACAAAACAATGACAACAAAAAATAACTCATGCACAAAAACAAACAAACAAAACCCCAAACCAAAAAACAAGCAAACAGAACCAACCAAAAGCACCCAAACCCCTCATCTCATTACCTTCAGGGTGTAACAAGAAATCACCTTTGGTCTGTGCTAGAGTGTGCACAGTCTTAATTGTCCTGCATCATTTTATTTTAGTGTTTTTCATATTCAGGTAAGTGATGTGCAAAAATCTGTCAGAGTTTATAGACTGTTTATGTTATGTTGAACATGTCTAACTCCAACCAATGTTCACTGGACTTGAAGGAACGATGGATGTCACTTGAGACACCCAATATCTTGTGGGATCAGGTGATTCAGCCTGTACAGTTCCCAACTCTCTCTGCAGCTGACAGAGGAAGTGGTGGACTGGGATAGTTACTGCTAGTTTTAAGATTTAGGTATTTTCTACAAAAGAGTTCTACTAGAGTAAGAACAGTGTTCTGTCCATAATTATACTTGGCTGTAACTAAAAATTTGTATGTATTGCTGCGTATGCTGTGCAAACAGTGTGTTTTCTCCTTTATAATCCAGGAGAAAGATGAAAATCCTGGCCCAGAAATATGTAAGGAGGTACTGTGCTGAGGACAGTTTCACTGCAGAATTATGGTCTAAGTGAAAATAATATATGGCTAGAATGTGATCAAGAGCTGCTCTTAGTTCATATGCGTCAGTGTTCCCATGACAAGTCTGGAATTTATTTCCTTACTTTATTAATATGAAATATTTAACTTCTCTGTATTTTGAGTTCAAATTTGACATGTAAAACTGCCCTATGCTCATGGATCCTCTCATACAATGTTAGTTTAATTTACAGTTTTATTGAAAAGAAAATTAATGAATACTGGGATCAGATATTTTATTGAACTACTTGTAAATCAAAAAAAAAGGGTAGTGTAGATGTTACATTGGAAAACCTAACTGCTGTTTCACTGGGGTTTTTTAAGTGGTTGTGGCACTCTGCCTTTTGTCTTTTGTATAATAGTATTATCTTGTCTAAATAGTACAAATCCCCTATGAAGTTCTTGTTTTGTTTTGTTTTGTATAGTAAAATGCCACCATGCCATTGAAATTAGCAGTTACTTTAACTATATTTACCTGGTGCAGTTTGTCTTGTAGGATTTGTAGTTGAGCAGCTAGTAACATGCACTTTCATTTTTAAATTTTGAGTACTTTGCATCAATCACAAACATATTCAGATTTTTATGTCTAGAGGAATTATAGAACTTCCATTAGCAGAGGCCATTCATCTGTGTATGTAAAGCAGCTTGCCTCTTCAAGTGTTTGCAGGACCAGAATCTTTAAACTAAAAGATCTATTCTTCATGTGGCATTTACTTTGGGCTAAAATCAAGGTGTAGGAGTAGCCAAGATCAGGATCTCAACTTCAACCACTTATAGAATTCAATGGAAGGCTCATGTTTGTGATGTCTACCAGAAGGGCCTTAACTGCATATTCTTACTTGTACATATAATCATCTATGCAAATTACCATTTTCCTAGGTAAAGGGGGTTAATGCTTTTTAAACATTCCTTTGACTTTCTCATGTGGCTGTGTGAGTACATGTGTTGGGCACAAAGAGAAAACTGGAGTTTAGTGTACAGGCTTGAGCCTCTGAAGTGCTGTAGAGCCACAGACTCCAGCTATTTTGACAGGAACTCAGGTGGAATTTAGAATCCATATTGGTACAACAGAAAAGGATGGCAGAGTTTGCAGTTAAACTTCAGGCTGTCCAAGGAAGTTGTTCAGAGCTAAGTTTTAAATTCTTTCTTCTACAAGGTGCATAAGGGTGAATAACCATGTAACCCTCATAAACAAAACCATTCACATTTTGGAGATGCATGCTACTGCCTGGGCTAAATAGGGTTAGCAAAATATGCAGTGTCTCATCAGCCTTAAGTAGCAAATATTTTTTACAGTTCAAAAACTATTTGGATACAGAGTGGCATTGACAATCTACTTTGAAAAGTTGTGGTTTTAAGCTCATAAACTAAGCACCATAATGCTTATAAATGTGAGACCTCAATAATACTTCTTGGTAATTCCTATACCGTAGACATAAGAGTTTATTCCCCATTTGTGTAAATAAAAGAGTAACCCCGATTGAAGTGAATTATCATGAGGTAGAATTTGTAACTAAATGAAACAATCAAGCTCCAGCTTTAGTTCTGACATGACACTATCACTTCTGCAGGTAAATAAATTGCAAATATCTAACAGTGTGAGTAAATACAAACAGCTGCATTTTGACACTTCTTCACAGCAGAGTACTTTATGCTACAGAAGGAATATTCCTTGTATGTTACTCAACATGAGTAAACATATCATAATCTTGTCTTAAAGCATATGTTTTTTCCATATGTTCCTATTGTTTCCATATGCCCTTTCAGTCAGCTGAAAGCAATATAAAAACTGAGCCTGAAAAATATACTAATTGTTTGTAAATATTTAAGCAGAAATGTATATGCGTATTGATATATAACTAATAGATACAATTGTATATACATGTGCATATTGCTTGTGTGTATATTATGCATACACACATAGGAAATCTTGGCTATTTTGTTAGTATCGGTAATAAATTGCAGTCATTTCAGTATGTATATTATCTGTGAAATAGGTGGATACCCAATACTTCACTGACAGGATTTTAACACTATTCAAATATTTGTTCTTTAGGGTATGCCATGGTCTGCTGACATCAAGAGAAGTGAGTTAAATATGTGTATTTTGACATATTGCTACTTACTGCAGGAAAAATATCAAGGAGCACTACACTTTGCAATAATGAAGAACCCTTTTAGAATGAACTATGTTGGTATTGACTTGTGTATTTATAAATAAAAGAATGGTCTAGTGAAGTATCCACCCATCTTTTCTGGCATATTTTAATGGATAGTGCTACAAAGGGGTTTTTTTCATAATTTGAATATTTTTCCCCTCACTGTAATATTTTGGCAACATAACTGAAATTATCTGTGTTCTGTTGTTCAGACATGCTCAGCTACTAGTGTATAATTGTTCCTAAGAGGTGTCTGACATTTGTATTTTTTTACTTCTTGCATCCTATCTTTCTTTGAACTCATATGTTTATTTCAAAAGTTAAATGGTGGGATTTGGAAAAGCACCTATTATTAATTTGAGCCTCCCCATTGAAGATATTGGTGAGCTTTCACCAAAGTTATCCGGGCCACAGTTAGGCTAACTGGACTGCTTTTAGAAATCCTACAGGGATACAGGGTGAAAATCAGCTCTGTCAAGACCTGTGAGTGCTTTGTGTGGACTAAATTGCTGAGAGTTATACTTCTGAGACATTGAGAAATGAAATTTCAAGAACTAGAACAGCCCAGTTATTCCACATCCTTACCCATGAAGTTCTTGTCTCACATGGTAAAAGATTACAGATCTTTTTATCTACCCAAAATTCTTCCCCCACATCAAACAACCCGTGGGTGATATAAGGCCCTTTTCCTTGAACAAGCCCATCACTAGAAATCACTGTTACAGACAGTGACAGAACTGAATCCTTGCCCATACAATACTGTCATTTCCAGAGGCTATGGAAGAAAAAAAAGGAATTCACTCACCTATTCTGCTAAAGTTTTAAAAGAAAGAAAACCATTTTACTGAAATAAATAAATAAATATGTTGTGACTGAAAGTAGATCCAGTATAACACGTCATGGACCACCATTACATTATTGGTAATTAAAACCCCTGACGGAGCATCAGCAGTAGCTATTTTTAAGAAACTTAGGTAGTGTGTTAATCTATAGCTTCACTGAACAGAGGTATCTTAGATGAATGAAAGGGTCATGTTAATGTTTATCATAGATCTACATTATACAACTCTGTTTATTTGCTAACATGACTTCGGCTTTAAATTCAAACCTCATTACATGTTACGTCTGCTTATGTGCCAGGATTTCTGGATTAGTATTTCCAGCCTGTGATGACTTTATACCATTGGTTCTTCCATTAGGTGTAATCAAAGGTCATTAATATTTGAAAAGTTCACTTTAACTTACTTATCAACTCATTTTAATTATGGCAATATAAAAGAGTGTCAGGTGCTAGACCCCTATATAAAAGGTCAGTTAATATGCAGACTCATCATGGCAGTAATATTTTTTGGGTCTTCCATTAGCTCTAAGTAAGGTCTGTAAAAGAGTTTCCTACTTCTTTATCTCCCAAGTTGAAGAAATAGGGGAAAAAAGATTGGCAAGAGAAAATGGTTCTAAAAATGTCATGGTTAGCAGAAATCTTGGGCTGTTCTTTTATATTTATGCTTTGTATACAGATAAACTCAGAAACATGAAGATAAAACTTTTATGTTAGGAGCACCAGTTATAGAAATTATACCCTTAAATTTTGGCATGCTAGAAGCTTGCATGCATATGCTGAATAAAGAGGATAATCTTTTGCTTTTCCGTTTCACAGCATGCTAGTAACTTCTCTTTATCAATAGGGACTAATGCGATAGGAACTATCTGCAGATAATGTACCCAAAGAGCAATAGAAATAAATGCTTGCATGCTGCAAGTGATATCACTACTAAAAACCTATCTTCAGTTTAATTCTCTTGAAATCCTTAATCTCATACATACTTCTGAGCTTTTAATGACTTTCATAAGAATAATGTCCAAGATAACGTAAATAGAAAGCAGGAACGTAAAATTTCAGAGGAAGAATTTGTTTCATGTTCAGCTATGGGACTGTTATATATATATATATTTTTATTTCCTTGAAACAGGAATAGGATTTGTATTGATATTTAGGAAGCTATTTGGTTTGCAAGGTCCATAGACATTCTTTTAAACTTCAGGTGTGCTTTACTGAAACAAACAATGCTAAGGAAAAGAAAAATGTATCATTTTGAGTTTAATAGAGTTATTATATTGGCAAGAAAACTCAAGTCATATTCTTTAACCATTCCAAATCTTATATGAACTAGTTTTAGACTGAATAGCTCTAAATACATGAAACAGTTTTGTATTAGTTTCATTCATAATAGTGAGTGTTTTACAAATATGACTAGTCATTTGTGGTGCCCCATCTTCTCAGTCCTGCACTGAAGACCTCTCGAACTGATTATTTATTTCAAAATAAATAATGTCAAACTTCTGCCACCTTAAAATGAAGCCCTCAAGCAGACTCCAGTCAGAAACAGAACACTGAAGGCAGCTTAAGTGGAGCTTGGAAAATATTATTCACATATTTTAAAAAGCTTTCACAGCTGTAAAATAAATCTTATAAAACATAGAATTCAACATTGTATCCTACTAAACATTAAATATATTAGGATTTTTAAACATACAGGTATGTCAGCAGTAGTGTATTACCTGGAAAAAAAGGTAGCTGCTTAGCAGTTTATCTCAAAAATAAACCCCCTATATCTAGAATTCAAGATGCAGAGGTTGAAAAGATATTCCCTATATCTGATCTATGAGCTCCTCTATCCCTTGTTGATACAGTTTCCAATATAATTTAAATAAACACATCTGTGTATACAAATGCTTGTGGCATCTCTGCTATTATTATTGTTTGTGAGCATTTGTGTGTGAGAATGGCTCTGTGTGATCACAGCTAACCACTACAAGGATACTGGCACCTCTATTATCTCTACACTGAGTGTGATCATTAACTGTTAGCCAGGAAGAAGGCAGTAAAAAAATCAATGCAGCCTTGGTCAGAGGAAAAATAAGCCAGGAGTGATAATAGTGGGAATGATCCTTCTGCAAATGACATTTGTATTAGTGGGGGGAGTGCATAACTGAATGATGCAAATACAATGGGGAGTGGAAATAAAAATTAGTTCTAGAATTTACCAGACACAGTGTGTTGGAGTTGGAATACATAATGGTCCTCCCACTAGGGCCTGTAGAATCATATGAGCCTGACAAAGGGTCACCAATGCAATGATGTTTAGAAATGCCCTTGCAATTCCCATCGTGTCACTGTCATCAGGCAATGAAAATATAAAATGCACAATATAGCTAATCGGTCTAGCTCCTCACCTCTTTTGGTTAGATGAGAAACATCAAAGCATCTCATTTACCCTGAGACCCTGGAAAAATGCAAAGTTTTATTATATAAATATTTGATTAATCTGATTTCAGTTATCAATATAGACTTAGGCTTTTTCAGTACTTAATGGTATCCAAGCAACATCATTCCCTGAAGATGTCCGCATCTCCATTGGCTATAGGAGGTGTCTATCACAGTAATGATCTTAGTTTACACACTGTAATTAAGTGGGACAAAAAAACACTGAAAAGCTCTGATTACCCCCCCTCCAATATTTTCACGTACAAGCTGTATGTATAGTCTAATTTACTAATCTAGACAGTAGAAAGAGACATGCTTTCAGAGGATAACTCATCTTATCTCAATACACATGTAATAAAATCACACACTTGAAATGCCTTTCTCCCTGTTCAGAGTTTACACATTTAGGATTAACCTACTGCTGGAGTAGCTAACAAAAATGAGGTTAACTGAGAAAAAAAATGTCCTGAAACTACATGCTTTCTTCTCTCCCAAACTAATAAGGTTTGGTTTACTGAGGTAGAGAATGTTGTGTGATTGCGAAACAATAAAAGTCTCAGATAGATTGTAAATAATTGATAAACCCTGCTATTTTAAAATTAGGCAATTATACATAAGTTGTCACAACCTTAAGCATCTTAATTAAAAAAAAAAAAAAAAAAGTTTTAAAAACATGTTTTGAAAAGGTCTCCTGAATCATTTGCCCAATTCTTACCACACACAGAGGAAAAACTGCTGCCCTCTAGTAAGTTTACAGAACTCAGTCAGTTATTTTAAGGATTTCACAGGAACTGATTTCCAGAGCATCTAGACATCTTACAATAAATTAAAAACAAATATTAATTACACAACTATCCATTCAGAAGGCTCAATGCACTTTAGCTGCCTTTTATTGTCTCACAAAGGACTAATATACTGACAAGTTAGTTAATTGAATGCTTGATTGAACAAGTAAACCTTACACTGCACTACAGCCTGCCAAATTTAAATTCTGATGGCCTGCCAGAGGAATAGATTTCCAGTGTGAGAACTCACCACTGATATCTTAGAAAATGTTAATCTGATGGCTTATTTTAGGAGATCTGCAACTGATTTTAACCTTTATGAGAGGAAATAGTCTGAGAGGTGTTCTAATGTAAAGATTTCTATACCACTCAAAGTTTTAAATATTGCTAATGAAATCTTGAGGTTTGAACAAAGATAAACCATCAGCAGATATACATGAATTTCTGCTTTATGCTAGTTATAGCAGATTCTGTTAAAAGAACAGATACATTCTGTATTTGCTGAAAATTCTCAAATGGTTGACACTAGTCTTACCTTAATCTTGGGTAGCATACCTGCAGACAGGCAGAAAAGACATGCATAACTAATATAGACTGCATTTCAAAGTATGTCTTGTGTTAGTGAGAAAAATAACCACTATGGCATTATAAATCCTTACATGGTATTGGATCCTCTAGGATATCAACTGGGTAACCATACTAATAAAAGCTTTAACCCTTACTATGCTCTTTATTTCTACAGATGACAGGAGGTCCTGTAAGCCAGAGATATATTTATTTGTCTTAATCAAAACTCATTTAATTAGTGTTAGTGATGGTCGGTACAGCAACAAGATAGAAGATTGCATTTCAGAAGAATGAAGTGTAAGGAATGAATGTAACCATTTATGATTGAGTTAACATATTTTAAGACTAACAGCACATCTTAGCCATTATTTAAAACAATGCCCCCAAAAAATTACTTGAAAATGATACAAGTGACTGTAACAGAGCTCTGAAAAATCTCAAAATAAATTCTGAAGTTGAGTCCCTGATGTTAATTAAGATAACATAAGGTGAAAAAAAACAAAGTTAAGACATAGATAAAGGCAGACAGAAGACACAAGTTTGATATCTTTAGTAACACTTTAGTTTCTCTCTTTTTTTTTTTTTTTTGTTCATATGTTCAAGAACTTATTCATTAATCAGATTATTGTTTAGTCTTGTGCAAGCAGAGAGATTGCTCTTCTGTAGCATTTAGAGCAGTGCTTTTCAAACATAATCTGTAAAGTTTTATTTAAAAGAATTCCTTACATTCCCACCATCTGCTTTGCTTTATTCCTGTGACATTGATTATTGGAATAGTCTGTGTCTCCTGAGGTTATGGTGGCACAAAGAATGGATGTTCTGTGAAATCTATTTACAAACATCGGAAAGATTAGCTTTTTTTTGAGGATAATACATTTCATTCTTATGTTCCAAAATCAGTTCACTAGCTGGGGACTTATTGAAAAGTGTTGAGAAGCCCATCTTTCAGGGTTTGAAGCTGCCAGTTTCTATTAATAGCAACATTTTATTAATTTCCCCTTTTGTGTCTGATACTTTTGAACTAATTGCTTGCCTGTTTTCAAACTTGAAAGTTAGTGTAGCTGTTGCTTTCCTTCAAAGGAAAGATTATCTTATATGTTTTGATGTTAATGCCATTTCATATTCGGTCAATGCGAATCTCTTTGACAAGACGGGCAACCTGCGGGTGAGTGCTTGATTCAGGCAGCAGGTGGTAGACAATTTGTTCCTCTTGTCATGTTCTTAGATCAGCATATTTCACTCAAAGAAGTGAAGAAAAAGGCAACAAACTTTCAAAGACTTAGTTTCACTTTCCAAAATCACAGAAACACTTAGTCACATCTCTTCAGTTTTTCTAAAGCAGAAAAGCTGTTATTCCTGACACCTTGCTCTTGGTCTGACAGTTCCTTATAATGCTTGCAGTCCTGCCTTTTCCCACAGTTAGGCAGCTTTGGAATCCAGTGAAATGCAGTGAAAACTGATTTCTGCTACAATTTGATATGTGAAACTTTTACCCAGGTCTGAATGGTTACAGAAGTAATTTTGATGTGGACAGTAATACCATTACTTTTTTGACCACAAGCATTCCCTCTTAGCTCACATGTCCAGTCACCCCAGTCTAATTCTGGAGTGATGGAAGATATCCCTAATGCAAAATTTGTGTCACTATGCAGGGAAATCATAGAAAATTTAGAGGTGTTTAAAAAAAAAAAAAAAAAAAAAAGAAAAGAGTTCAAGCCAAAGTCCATCAGAGTCAATAGACACCCTTTCATCCATTTGAAAAGTTTTTGAATGAGGGCCAGACTTGTTTCTGAAGCTCTCTCTAGACCTCAATTCTTCCATGACTATAGTCTGTCTGTAGCTGCCATGGCACAGAATTTGAAAGAAACTATTTAAAATGAAGAAGACAATGAAGTGCTAATGTTGCACAATTCTCTAGTATAAAAGCTGAATTTATATAATAAAAATTTCATCTACCTTTCTGCAGGTGTTCTTGATTTCCCAGTATTGAATTTTAGGTCCTAGATGACAAATTATGCAGTGCAAGACAATGGCAGGAAGTACTTGTATATTCTTATTTCACTGCTTATCTATACTTTTTTGAGTTTTTTGTGATGGTATAAGCACTGATTGGTCAGATGCCATAAATCATTCTATCGAACACCATCATGTAATAACATTTCCTATCTAGAAAGACAGATGAATAAAGGATAACCAGATTAAAAAATGAGATGCAGAAATCTTAAATGATCCTGTGATGAATTTCACACTTGATTGAAAATTATCTAATGAAAATGTCTGCCTGAGAAATTCCAATGCCACTCTCTGGTCCCTGCTTAAGTCACTCCTCATCAAGAATAAAAAGTAGATCAGAGATAAAGCAGGGAATAAAACTGAAATATCATTTGCAGTGATATAATTGGCATGAGGTCCTTATTCTAAGGCATGACCTTTCCTTATTTTTTTTCATTCCTGGCAGAATTTATAAATACAGTCAAATAACCCCATCTTGAAATAAGAAGTGATAGTATCTATAACTGGAAGGATGAAATAGTTAATATTTGGTTTAGTAAATTGAAGTAGTTATTCATTCACTCATTATGAGTGCATTTTTGAATAAGTTTTGAAAATGCATGAGAATTCAAACACTTTTGAAATCCTCATCACTTTGGTGAAAATGTTTTTTCAGTTATAAGGAGTAGATATAATTAGTTTTATTTCCTGCTTACATTTGAGGATTAGAATGTTTTAACAGAGAGCCAAAATACATCTTTTTTTTTTTTTCTCCTACTTTCAGATATCACACTAAACTTCTACTGATAAAATAATTCTATTTTCTTCATGTCTTATGAAAACATGATCATCTCTAGAGCTAGACAAATAATGATTTTGGTTCAGTGGTGATTCTCGTCATGATATCAAATGAGTATTCACTTAAGTATTCACTTCACGTGATCTTCAAATTTGTTCCTTATACTTTATCAGACATAAGCAGAGACCAAACACACAGTTAAATGTATTTGGATTTTAGGTCATGTTGGATTTTTTTTTACCACATGACAGTAATTTACATTGAGAAGTATTGTAAACATCAAAAAAGAATAAACATCTGCTGTGGAAATGCTAGTTCCTAGACTTTTTATAAATGAATAAAAGCACTTATACTAAAATTTGATTTGCTGAGTTCCCTATTGTCATCTAGCTTAATATATAACAGTGAATGGCTTCATACTCACAGCACTGAGGTTTCCTTAAGATTCTGAAAACCAAGTGGCAGCTATACCGTCCGCTGTTTGACTGAGCAGAAAACATCAGAGCAGACTACATTTTGGGATTTATTGTAAGTCCTCATCTGCTAGTTCTCCTCAGAGAGCTGCATAATCTACCTGGTCAGTTTACTAGTCTTCTCAAGCTCTAAAATGCTGCAGATGTTAGCTTGGCAGTCAGACTTAACAATTCATAATTCAGAATGACCTTCATCAAGACATTGCTCAGTTGTGGAATGACAAATTAGAGCTGACTTTTTTTTGTTTCTGTACATCAGCATTCAAGTGCCTCTTATTAGAAACCATACTATATGTCTACTGGTGGGAAGGGGGAGACTGGAGGGAGAGAAGAGGGGAGCAGAGAAACTGTAATTTTTATGCTACAACAACTTGCTGAAGCTTTTGTGGTAGAAAAGGAGGAATAACAATACCAATTATCATGAAGAGACCAACATTGATGAAGGAATACATTTAAACTGTAAGATTTCAGCACAAAATAATGTCAGTGGAATGACCATCAGACAGCATTTCCTACCACCACCTATTTTTCATGCAATGATGTCAACACTGGAGTCTCACTTTTTCCTGTCCAGTTTGTAGAGGTTGATTATTTTCTCCTTTGTGTGTATATTCTCTTATCTTCAAGTCTTGGAAGACTCCCGAAGGGAAAAAAAAAAACAACCAACCAACCAAACTAAAAGGGTTCAGCAGTAAAAATAAGTAAGGTTTATTTTTTCCTTGACCTATGGGTAGATTTTTCCCATGCTGCTTTAGCATGCCAAACTACTGTTATCAACAATGAATGAAAAATCACCCCCCCAAAGAAACCCCAAACCAATGCTGGCATCCATTTTTGTGTTTCCAGGATCTACTGTTTTCCTGCTAATTTGCAATAGATCTCAGAGTCAACTAGTGACCAAACAAAGGAATTTTGAACAAATTTTCTACTCTGGAGGCCTCATCTGTCATCAGATCTCATGGGCCACCTCACACACTGACAGCAGATGGGAAACAGGCAGCAATGGATGAAATGTTTGTTAGGATAAAATAGATAAAATCTATCCTCTGATGCAGAAATAAAACAGTGCACTCACTCATGGCCATTTTATGACTTATGTCAGCTGAAAATTTGAGTATGACTATATCAGCCACTTCAGAGTACTGTCTTAGCTTCACCATAGAGAATATCCATGATTTTCTGACACCAATAAGCATTTTCTGTATCCATGTCACTGCAAGGTAGATACCATTCAGGTGAGGGAAGTAAAAGGCTGAAGAATTTATCTTTTCAGTTTCCCTCAGTAGGTACACAAAGCAAATCAATGAAAAAGCACTAGGCAGCTCCCTAGGTTATTAGTTCTTGTGTTTTGTCCTTCTGTATCCCCTAAACTGTGCTTCCTCTCTCTTTCATCAATGAACTATCGAGTGTCTAGATTTAATTCACAATTTCAAACCCTGACAGACAAATTATTTATTATTTATTAT